>NQII01011566.1:5702-16551 GCA_002778355.1 Clitarchus hookeri
ACTCATAGAATTTGAAGCACGAAGTAGGTGATTCAGCAAACTGTTACCGAGTTAAATGAACCTGACGGTACCTGAGATATTGCATACAACAGTGCAGAATAAGTCTGCTGTTTTGAAAATACGGACCTTTTTTTGTACAAATTTCCAAGCGGACTTTCATAGCACTGTTTGCATGCACAATGTGGCAGACATTTTTTGAAGAAGTTAACCGCGAGTGTGTGGTGAACACAAGAAGAACTGTCACTACACAGCTGAGTTGAAAATGGTCCGATTTTTCTACGAACGTAACACGTAAAATAATTGTAACGAAGCAGTTATTTCGCAAATACAAAATTTAACCACTTAAAAATTTATTTAACAATTTTCGCTATACTAAAATATTTGTATGATTATTTGTTGGGACAAGTTGCAATATTTTAAAAACATAACCTCAAAAACATTTTATTCCATATGTAGCTGTGTAACAAAGTGGCTAGCAAATTATACTAGTAAATTGTTTTAATTGGCGACGAGATACTGCCAGTATATAGCGTTTGTTGGAAATGCAACATTTGGCGTCTTGAGCAGTTCCGAAAACACAATATAAAAATTAAATTAATAAAGTTAGCGCTACAATACAAAATAACGTCAAAGGAGGCTGTAAATTAGGGTTTTGAACAACTGCCATGTTTCCTATTAGAGTAACAAGTTTGGTTGAAATTCCTCAAATATTTTGGTAGATGTGAAATTCTAATCTATACATATTGTGAAACTTAACGTCTGTCTGTCTGTCTGTCTATCTGTTAGTGCACTATCACTCGAGAACCACTTATGCGATTTACGTGCTTTTTTTCCATTCATAGCTATGTTCTCTGACCAGGTATTAGTATATATTTTGTTATGTAAAGTAACATAGGTAATAAGCAGTGACGATAATAGTGAATCAAGTCGGAAAAAGTTTGCGCCAGCGCGCTCTCTTGCAATACGCTGTCTAAACCGGTAAAGATGGAATAATATCATTTAGTAAAGAATTGTGTTGAATAAAAAGACAAAAAAAAAAAACTCCGCGGTAGCATATACCTATATTTATAGCAGATAAATACTAACAAGCGTTTTTACCATTTAATTTCTCAATAAATAAATACGTAAAATTCAAGCTGTGGTTTCCCCATTAAAAAGTTTATATTTATAAAAGAAAAAAAATGTCATTAGAACTGTTTAACGAAAAAAAACCTAAACAATAATTCAGTATTCCACTCGAACGGAGCCGCGGGCACAGCTAGTCTAAAATTAAAAAAAACAAGAGCTTGATATACGGAAATCGTAAAATTTTTAGTTTGTTGGGTAAATCCCGATATATGACGTCTTCTCGTCAACTGATAAGCTGTCAGCCTGTTCTCTTTTCACTTTAGTCNTGTTGGGTAAATCCCGATATATGACGTCTTCTCGTCAACTGATAAGCTGTCAGCCTGTTCTCTTTTCACTTTAGTCGTCTTTATCTTGGTCTTCCTACACTGCGTAATCTATCAGGTCTCTGTATTCCTTCACCTGAATAGTAATTCGGTTTTATTCACCGGGAAAAAGATTCTGTTGAATCAAACAAAGTTTGTATGGCGTAAAGAAACTAATTGTTTGTATATGGGCAATGAAATACCTCGTTGCTGAAACCATACTATTTTGTTGTTCTTATGTGGTTGCTCCAAATGAAGGTTTGGTTGTCGCAACAAAATATTTGTTTGGCTCCACGTATATTAAACAGTTCCGGTTAATATTAGAATGAATTTGAAGCGAGACCGAGATTCGGAAACAGCGCGTGCAGTACGCCCCAGAAACCTCGGCTAAGGAGACTGCTGGTAAAGTTTGAACGTTTTTTAATACAGTGAAACCTGTTAAGAAGTTCACAAAATAAGTTTTCCTGCTTAATAAGTTCAATAATTTTGCACCTTGTCTATACGCACATGTGTAATTTGACCCCCNACAAAATAAGTTTTCCTGCTTAATAAGTTCAATAATTTTGCACCTTGTCTATACGCACATGTGTAATTTGACCCCCTTAAGAAGTTTTCCTGGTTAACAAGCATTTTTTTTCTCTCAGTACTTTAGAGAAATTCTTAACAGAGTTTTACTGTACATACAATTGGAGTACTCGAAAACGCGCGCAAACAAATATTTCAAATTTTAAAACTTTGCTGTTTAGATTCCTGTCGAACTTGTTTTATTAGGATGTTCATACCATTATTAAGCATTAATAAATGCACAATCGCCGTTACTATCCTAATTATGACAAAAACCACAAACAAACTCTCCTAAGGGCCCCCTCCAAATCATTAGACGTGATAAGATTCTTCCCCCTGATAATTTGCTGTCATTGTCATATGACGATGTAAAACTCGCTCATAAAACAATGCGTACAATTAAGAACATAACACAGAGCATTAGACTGACAGGACATGGGTTCGTTTTTAACAGGAAACTTACTGGATCGGCTAGGTCCTGTAGAGCGTGTTACGGCACTTATCGACCATCTCGAAATACACTAGTTAACAGGTTTAAAAAACGTACATGCAAACTCACCAGTTGTGAACATGTAGTTAAACCTTGATTAAGGGCATTCCCATCTGGCCCCTAGCATTTAGTCATCGCGCCAGTCACCACGTTGTTATTCTATAGATAAAGCATGGTCTATGCTCTTTTTCAAATATATTTTGACATTTCTGAAGTTGATTTTATATCCACTGTATATAAGAAAATTTGTCAATAGATTTCGTTATGGTTTCTCTTTCACTTCATATATAAACAAATGACTTGAGCTATTTTTCATTAATTTGGAATTATTTGTTTCCGTCTTTTACTTCGGAGATGAATTTGGTTGCTTTTTAACGTTGGTTCTCAAATTTAAGAAACTCAGCACTGATCTGATCACTTAATGATGATTTATGGTATCTCATTTGTTTTACGCCTTCTTTGTGCTTATTTTAATGTTACTTCATCATTATTGTTCAGGCATTCATTCGATTGGCAAACAATTTCTTCATTCCAATTCTTCGTTTACTTGTTTTCGTATTGGTTAGTAATATTTTATCCAAGACAATCTATATATTATTCTTGGCAATGTTTTGTTCAACAATCTTAATAACGTTACACATAAGCATGTGGTTTCTCTTCTTTGTTTGTTGAAGTGTTTCAATAATTTATGTCCATAATGAATATAATTTCCTACAGTGTTTATTAATTTATATGAGGGTTTTTGGGATCTTTGATCATTATATAGTTTTTATAAATACGTTTATCTATTCACCTTTCTTTTTTCTGTATGTTTGTTTTGTAGGTATATTGTATAAGCCTTTTGTATCAAGATTTATTATATTTTCAACCTCTTTGTTAGAAAATTTTAAACGATTCTTCTTCCTAAATTATTTGGTTAAGTTTTTCTGTGCAGCCTGGTTTTTATACACTTCGTTATATTTCCCCACTCACTATTTATACTGTTAGTAATTATTTTATTTTGTTTGCACATTCATATTTTTTGTAGAAATAAATGTTCCTACAATTCAATTGTATATCGAATACTTTAGAAAATTTTCTATTGGGTGGATAATTTTTTAAATATATCTTCTTCCATCTTGTGACTGAAGATAATTTTGCTATAACTAAGAAGAAATCAGAAGAACTTTGACATTCTGTATTAATGGAATTGTTCTTTTTAACATTACATAAATTGTGAACAATCTAAGTCTTCGAGGTCTCAAGCTATATTTTTAAACGTCTTTTTCTTTAAAAGCTCAACTTTTTAATTTATAATACGATGCAGAATTGTACAGTTCATGATCAATATAATTTAATTTTGTTCCCCTGTAAGTTCCAAGATATGTGACACGAGTGTTAAATTTTGTAAGTAAAGCCTATGGTATAAAATGGTAAATCAACGAGAGGATTTATTTATGAATTAAATGCCGACAGAGTAAGCTTTCAACGCCACTTTTTGTTCAAATATGTTAAATTGTTTATGAAATATTACATGCCACCCAAACATTTAAAATTGCAACAAAATGGAAATAAGCACCTGGAACGCTCAAAAGGTCTAAAATTCCAATATCCTTGCCAATCATTTTAAGAGCCGTATCCGGGGGAAATTGGTATATGATATGAAAATATTAAGGCGACATACAAACACACCAAGTAGGCAGAGGGGTGATCTCGTATGCTTGCCTTTCCTTCTGAAAGTAGGGTAAAAAAGACGATAAACAGCAAAGAATTTGAGACAGCACAATAAATAAAGTCTTGTCGCTTAATGAACCGAGATCTTTCCCTACTCTCGGGTGATGATAAACTCTTGGAACTCGCCACAGCATCAGGCTGCAGTTGAACGAGTTTGGTCATTTACGAGCAACTGCAAGGAAATAATACCCCCACAAGTAACCCCTGTAGAAAATCGCTTTAGTGGATAACGTGCTGGGGTAGCCTGGCCTAGGTATATGTTTGTACGAATGAGGCACAGAATAAATGAACTACTTAGGACGATGTTAGCCAGAGAAGCAAAACAGCAATTGATCAGGAAAATACTCGTTGTGCAACGTGAAACTATACGACTTTAAAACCCTAGCATTTGACTGCCACACAGTCTGTATTAAATGTCAAAAGGGTCGTTACCATTAGTTATAAAAACAGTTCTTAGAGCGTTTTATTGAATACCAACGCAGAAAGACAATATTTTGACTTCGTTGCAGGGCTTCAAATAGTGAGTGAGTGAAGAGATTTGGGCGGCTCTTAACATCGAGGTCTTGAGAGCCAACGATGGTGAAGTGAGGTGAGTATGGAGCAGCACCAGAATGAAGGGTCGGGAGAAACTGGAGATCTCCGAGAAAACCCGCCTGCCAGCGGCATCGTGCGGTACGGTTCCCACTTGCGGAAATCAGGAGTGAACCGGCCGTGAATTGAACCCAGTTCGCCTTTGGCTTCAAATTGTGTTTCCAAAATTTGGTTACCTTGAGAGTGTATATTCGGAGATGAGTAACTGTTCGTACGCAAGTCTGTTGTGAATATTCACAGCAGGTTTGCACAAAAATGCATGGAAATAAACAGCGTGGGGCGGCATTTGTCCTTTCCTCTTTATTATCGAAAAATGAAAATCATAAAGTAAAGAAATGCACTATTAATTTTATAGTGTAATTAAAAAAAATATCATCAGGAATTTGTTGTGTGATTACCCAATAAATAAGTTTATTTAAATAAATTTTTCCGAAAAGTTTCAGTTTTGCCTATCTCAGATTGCAATCCTGACTATACCAATGTAAGAGTGGAGAGAAGTGCTTTAAATAGAGCAACAACCCAAAAGAGTTGCGGGCAAACGCCAGCACGCCTTCTCAAGCAATTCCCGAAGCACAGAACTAATGCGTAGAGCTCTCAGGTTGACACCCTCGACGTCAGATATATAATTGAAGTAGAAATCTTGTCACCAGCCAGTCAGCCGCACTGCCAGAGCTCCGGCTCGCTCCCGAAGAGAGCAGCTCACACGATGTACTCTTGGCTCCGGGACAGGAACCAGACGTCCATGGGCTCGGACTTGCCCTTCATGGTGACGGGTCCGCGGTACTCGAAGTGGAACAGAGGGTCGGCGTTGCAGCCACGGCTCAGGTACCTACAGACATCCAACAACTATAGCCTATTCACGGTAAAGTGAGCACTTTTGGAAGCCCTCTCATTTGGAAAAATTGTCAATCAATATACTTTATTTTAACCTTAGACATTAACTTTCGAGTGCGGTGGAATATATACACTACGTTTATTACTTACGTGGCAATGTTTACTTAAAAAGGAGGTTAATAAAAGAAAAATGACTGAAATAAGAAAGTAACTGGACCCTCTAAAAAGCTCACTTTACCGTGAACAGCCTATACAAATGTATCAGCAACGCCCACATCACCGATGCGGATATATGCATGGCCATCATCATCGTAAGAACCAAGTTTAATTTGGATGCTCAAAAACAATGGCATTATTGGCTAGACGCACGTGGTTAGATCCAACTTTTCTGAAGCCTTTCTGAAGTTCTACTCCCAGGATGTTGCTCTCCCACATGCGATCAAAGCTTAACCAAGTCTAGAAAATTACACCAAAGGGACAACTTGCAGCATTCGTGCCCGCTCAGTTTAATACTGTATTGCACAAGAACTATTTCTTACCAGGCATTACCAACACATATATTTGTCTTTGTTTTTATTAATATTTATTATAAATAATATATTATAATTCATAGTTAAAATGTAAATATAAGTTCAGTTTAACAAAAAATAAGACACTTCTATGTTAACAGAAGTACAAAACGATTATGATATATGCCTTATTTAGGAAATAACCCAACACGTCATACTTGGGATGTTTTTTCAAAGGTTTGATGTTACAAATGTGAAGATACTGCGAATATACTATAATCACTGGACGAGGTGGCGCAGAGGTAAAACAAAGGACTTACATTCGGGAGGACCCGGTTTGGATTTCCGGTACGGCCATTATTATCTCCGTTTCCCATGGTTTCCCGAGATCACTCTAGGCGAGCGCTGGGATTGTTACTTACTGCAGGTCGTGACCGATTCTTTCCCTGTTCCTGCTTCTATGAGCAGCTTGCTCCGTCTCTAACGACCTCGCTGGATTCCTTCTCCGTTCCTGCTTCTCTGAGCAACTTGCTCTGTCTCTAACGACCTCGCTGGATTCCTTCTCCGTTCCTGCTTCTCTGAGCAACTTGCTCTGTCTCTAACGACCTCGCTGGATTCCTTCTCCGTTCCTGCTTCTCTGAGCAACTTGCTCTGTCTC
This sequence comes from Clitarchus hookeri, assembly GCA_002778355.1. NCBI lineage: Eukaryota > Metazoa > Arthropoda > Insecta > Phasmatodea > Phasmatidae > Clitarchus > Clitarchus hookeri. The sequence continues at coordinate 12,492 of NQII01011566.1, forward strand.
TAACGACCTCGCTGGATTCCTTCTCCGTTCCTGCTTCTCTGAGCTCCGTCTCTAACGACCTCGTTGTCGATTAGACGTTAAGCCCTACTAAGGTTAGTTCTACTCAGGTTAGGAACAAAAGTAGTTTTATTATGGAAGAGTTTGGCATAAAGAAAATTTCCGCCGCTATGTGCGCAGTGTTCTAAAGAGGTCACTTTTAATTAAAATTTTGAGCTACGTGAATAATAAAAGATAAGGATTTTATTTAGTTACGTGGTTATTTTATATTTGATTTTTGATTGTTGCAATTATTTTGTATTTTAACGTAGAGAATAGAGAAAATCCGGTAAAAATGCGACACTAGCGCTAACCTAGAGGCGAAAAATTTTAGTTGCCAAACTAAAAGCATTGAGCTTCCCAACCTGAGTAGAATAAACCTTAACCCTACCAACAACAGCACTATCTTCTGTACAATAAGACACATAGTTATATACCAACAACAATCGGGTTACGCACAATTCTGACCCAGGTAACTTGATACAAAAATATAACCGACAGCATTGCTGTCCGTTACACGCATATCGCCGAAACAGTTACTTTCAGATACGCCACTACCGCAAACTACAGAATCAACTGATTCACACCATATTAGTTACAGAAGTGCTGCTATGGACTTCACGAGAATTTGTGAAAAGTTATGATTGTAAGACAATAATTCTCACGCTTAGAAGAATTACAAATACTTAACAGGATGTCTTACATTTCTTAAAGAGCATACCAGAGTTTAACTGATATTAACATGCCGTAAGTAATTACTAGTAGAAGAACAATCTTAAGTTTTTAAATTTAAGCCTATGCCGCCATCATTAATTTGGAAAGTGTATGATTTTATTTGTTACACTAAAGTTCACTAATACTCCAACGCACGCTTCATTGCATAATGGCACAACACATAGAGAAAATAACACAATAATTATAATTAATAAACATTTTATAAAGATTCAGTTGTTTATCTGTATTAACTGTTGGATAGAATCAATTCAAAAAGCTCCTTGAACATTTAACTTTTTCCAGGCCGAACTATACTCCATACTTGAAAATGAATAATTTTAATGTCGGAATTCACCTTCCTTACTTACATTACAAGGTTTTCCTCTACTTTGGCCAAGTGAGACCTTTGTAATGGTATATGAACTTATAATATTGCGATTAGTAAATGATAAACTGAAGTACAACTAACATAGGCTATTCGTGGTTTCTTCATACATTTTGAACCAAACCTTTGAAAAATTACCGCATGTATGATCGTTTCCTAAATACGGCTTGTATCAAAAGAATTTTACACTTATTTTAACGTAAAAGTATCTAATTTTGTGTTGCTTTGATTTTTAATTATATTTTATTAATAAATTATATTACATTAAAATTAGTATGAATAAAAACAGAGAGAAGAAAAGTGTGTTGGTAATTCCCTAATAAGAAACAGTTCTCATGCAAAATATTATTATAGTGAGTGCGCATTAATGCGGCTCGTCGTCTCTTTGGTGTAGTTGTCTAGGCTTGTTCGAACTTCGTCTGCATGAGGCGGAGGAATATCCTGGGAGCAGAACTTTAGCAGGACCTCAGAGAGGTTGCGAGTAACCGTGGACGGAGTATAGTCGGTGTTGGAACTGGCCGGCAGTGAACTCACCTGTACGCGTCTTCCGACACGTTGATGCGGCCCGGCTCTCCTGTGGTCTCGGTGCGGCTCGTCAGGTTCACTGTGTTGCCGAACAGACAGTACCTGGGCATGCGGTGCCCGATGACCCCGGTCACCGCCTCCCCGGAGTGAATGCCGATGGTGATTCTCTGGTCAACACAGCAACAGACAATTTAGTAAAATATTGTAAAAAAACATTAGCCACAAATACCTTTCACGTGCATATATTTGAAGTATTTCACAAAGGTTTAAAAAATGACAAGTAAAATCATTAACTTGTATTAATCAGAAAGTCCCTACTTTATAATTACCTACCTTTCCAAAAAACGTTGACTTTTAAATAAGTTAATACTTTTTTTATTGTAATAAAAATACTCTGGTTAAAGTATCATTGCTTCTTAATTTATTTCTCAAAGTTGTTTGACTGCACCCAGATAACCTTCTTCTAACTCGACAGCATTGCAAGGATCCAGTGAGGATATTTAGGAAGCAATGAACCGCATATTTCGTTTCAGTGACGTTGATAATGTTATTTTATATATACGTCGTTTCTTGTTTACACTTAACTTTATTACTGACATTGACGATTCCAGAAAAATCTTAATACATCTGACTAGAAACAAAAAAAATATGTTGTTTCATGGCAACCATGTTTAAATTCATTAACAACCAAAACATTTTATAAATCAAAATAATTTTCTAAACATTTTAATATCATATATTTTTTTGGCAGATGTAATATTTTCGAAAATTCCAAAGAGAATTCCAAAAGGTAAACGGATGCTATTATTTTAGTAATCATCTTAAGAAACACTGTGTTTGTATTTATTTTTAAAATGGATGATAAAAAATATCGAAATATTATTAATAGAATGAAATTAATTGAATGAAAAACATAACTTATTTGTTGTATAATAAACCAAGAAGTTGCCGATATAACGGACTAGACTACTTGTCTCTGCATATATGTATAAGAGATAACATGACCCCGTTTTAGGGGTTTCGGATACATTAGGACCTGGAGATTCACGAACCGGCTTCAGAGGTTCCCGGCCCAAATAGGACCGGAGATCATTTTCGCACACAGAGCATTTTGAGTAGAGAACTGAAGGGTATCACTACCAAATTTGGTTCAGAACTCCAACGGTATAGAATTGGGATATACTACCCCGTTTTAGATATTTGGTGGTAGGGGGATGTGTTTCGGGACCAATGCGGCCCGGAGTTTATTTTGGTCTACACAGCATTTTAAGTTGGTTACTGAAACGCCTCCCTGCCAAATTTGTCCCAAATCTGTCGAATAGTGTAGAATTTATATATTCGAACCCATTGTAAGGGTTTGGAAAATTTGTTGGGGAGGGGGGGGGNGGGGGGGGGGTGTCAGGTCCTGTAGGAGGCCAGAGCACGTTTTGTTCAAAAAAGTACTTCAAGTTGGGTATTGAAGGACATAGACTAACCGCCAAATTTGGTCCAAATCTATCGAACGACGCGGATTAGGAATATATACACTACCATGTTTAATGTTTTTTGGGGGTTTTCAGGCCCAATAGAGGGCCGCAGCCCATTTTGGCCTACATAGTATTTAAGTTGGATACTGAAGGTATCCCTGCCAAATTTGCTTCAGATCCGTAGNTAGGAGGCCAGAGCACGTTTTGTTCAAAAAAGTACTTCAAGTTGGGTATTGAAGGACATAGACTAACTGCCAAATTTGGTCCAAATCTATCGAACGACGTGGATTAGGAATAGATACACTACCATGTTTAATGTTTTTTGGGGGTTTTCAGGCCCAATAGGGGGCCGCAGCCCATTTTGGCGTACATAGTATTTAAGTTGGATACTGAAGGTATCCCTGCCAAATTTGCTTCAGATCCGTAGAACGGTGCAGAATCCTATAAAGAATACATATATACATACATACAAACGTTTATTAAATTATATATAGATTATTGCTGACAATTTTTTAAAATCACTATTTATTGTAGTTTCAGGAGTTCATGCACTATGCGTTATATTTTATTATAGCAGGCAAGGAGAATTATTTTATTGGCTGTGAGAAATAATTAACAGCTACATCTTTAAGCTATCGTTACTCGCTCTGGCAATTCTGTCGTTGTCAGAGAAAGCTTTGAGTAAATATTCTTTGGTTCTGGCCATGTATTTGAACGGCCCTAGCTGCCGGTTAATACACTGAAGAGCCAAAAAAAAAAAAAAATGGTACACCTGCCTAATATCGTGTAGGGCCCCCGCGAGCACGCAGAAGTGCCGCAAGACGACGTGGCATGGACTCGACTAATGTCTGAAGGTATGCAGGAGGCAATTCACACCATGAATCCTGCAGGGCAGTCTCCACTAATCCAATCTGCGCCAATTCGAGAAAGGGTT
>NQII01011567.1:0-19040 GCA_002778355.1 Clitarchus hookeri
GGCCAATCGTAGCTAGGTTACTATGGTATAGAAAATCTGTGATTTTTGGGCATGCACCTGAAACATCTAACAATTAAAAGTAGACAGTTATGGAAGTGTGCCTGAGCTAAAGTGATTTAAACTACAATTAGTCAGGAACTTTTTGCTCAAAAATCGCGTGTCCTTATTGTTATGTAAACCATGTATTTTTTTTTTTTTTGCGAAATGAATTGGGCGCATAAAAAGCGCCATTTGCCGCCTTATTAATGAGAAGTTTTTTCCCCACTGGATCAGGCGACTGAGATTTCGTTGACTTTGGAACAGAAGCTCTGTGATTAACGTTCAAAAAGTTAACAATTGCCAAACCGTAATTCAGTCACTAGAGAAAAATAAACGACTCTGAAAGGTTTTTAAATATTATTTTGTAAAGGCTGTTCTCGGTAAAGTGAGTACTTTTGTAAGCCCGGTTTAGGGTCTTCTTGGTAAACTCATCGCGTATTCTTCCGCCAGATGTAAAATTAACATTGCGGTGTACTTGCTCACTTTATTCATGCGTCGGTCAAGTGAAAATGTGAGAAATTTTACAAATTTTATCATTCTTATACTTTATTGCATTAAAAAAAAAAAAAGGAAAATAAATAATATCACTATTCACAAATGTTTGTTCAACACTTTTAATTCAACATTGTGATGTGAAGCTACTTTCCCTCCGTCATTGCCAACTTAACTGGGCGAATGCTACTCCACGTGCCCGTTGAAACATATGCTAGTCATGGCAGTGACATTTTCAAAGGTTGATTTTAAAGGTCTTCAATTAACCATCGTGGATGGAAGTTCCATGTCGACTTCCTACGCTCGCCATCCCATATCGCCACACTCTCCGCCACACAGCCGTGCGGTACTCTCCTGCCACGTGCGTTCTAAACACCTCCCAACGCGCGCGATTTCCACAGCGCTTGAGGTGAGCTCGTGGATGGATCATCTTTCGCCGTTCCCGTCGTAACTCACCGTTCCTTTCTGTTTTCCAATTTTCGTCCCCGCTGGGATTTTGGAGTCTTATTTTTCATGGTCTGGGGGAAAGTGCATATAAGTAGACACGCCCGATTTTTACTGATAAATCGTTNAAATGTTTCCCGTATATGTCGCATTATATTTTTTATAATTAATCACCTTAGGATGTTTGTAATATTTATATACGGTGTGTGTTGCTTGCTTATAGTTGTGAGTACAGGTCCTCTGCCCCATGCTACCGGCCCACCTAACTCCATGTTTGCACATTATTTCTTGACATTTCTGAGTTACTTTCCATTGCATTTGCTATATCAATTAATTCCATTTTGCACGTACTTTCAGATGCCGCTGAAATAAATGTATGTTTCCAGGGAAAAAATCGTAGTTGTTTAATTATTTATGCTCTTACACGTGTTACGAATAGTCAATTAGCGGCCAATTACTTGCTCTAGTAAGTAATTTAATTTAGCGAAAACAGCATTTCCTAATCTGCAACCATCCCGGAAATTTTGGGGTTGTCCATGCTTAGAAAGCGTGATATTTTTGAGCGCCACGTTAAAACCAGCAGAAGGAAAAGTTATGCTTGAAAAGTAGGACATCTTGTATTGCCGGATGTCTGCCAGGAAGTGGCTAGGCTGGGAGTCGGGTTCGTCCGTTACGCCAAACCACCTCGCATAACTTGAAACTTTCACTCATGGTGGTCTATACTGGAGGAGTCAGAACAACATCAGCAAACTCCACCTGCATATTCCTTAAAGTGAAGTAATTCGAAATCATATTTATCGACTTACGACAAAAATTTATTCCAAAGGGTGGTATTCACATTTCAAGATGAAGTTAAAAAACAAATTTGTTGTCAATATTATGGAAATAATTTGAAAGGGAACAATGATCATCATAATAGTCTGTTGCTGAAAAAAAAATTGCCGCAGCTATCAACTGAAAATCCCTTCGTGCCATTAGATTTTGTCATAGGAAAAAGTAGTTTTCAACTATGTGTTGTATGATATTATGTGATGCCGTAGTTTAATTCGTTTCCCAATAACGGATTATTAATAAGCAGGTAAATTTTTTTTAAATTGTGGCATTGTGCTATCGCCCTGGACCCCTCCGTTTTCCAGAAATTTGTGCAGTAACGGTTTCTGACCTTGTGTATGAATTCTTCAAAAATTGTATCGTCTATTTTTTAAATACAAAACAACATGTTCAATTAATTTTAGCTTTCTGATTGATAACAAGTCAAACTTCGACATCACGAAATTGTATGCAATAACCTGGTGGTCATCCTTTTATTCTTATGACAAAGGTCGGTGGCAACGATGGGTTTTGCAGTGGCTGCAGATATTCTTTAAACGCATAGTATCCTAGTTGTTACCAATGCGCAAGAGGATCTTGTCTACGTTGTTCCGACGCACCCTGCATACTGGACATCGCACAGAATGTACACTCCATTCGCTGTTTCTTCACACTTTTTGAATAAAACCTTTGAAAAATCACTCTATTTTTGACGTAATTGGTTGTGTCCCGTGATGGTATCAAGAGCGTGTTCTACTTCTGTTAACATAAAAATACCATATTTTTGTTAAACTGATCATTACTAATATTTTATTTATTAATTATAATATTTCATTTTTAGCTAATGTGAATTTAAAAAGGGAGAAAATGTGTTTGCGGGTAATGACTATTAAGAAAAAGTTCTTCTGAAAAATATTATTAAAATAAGTGCTCACTAATGCGGTGCGTTGTCTGTTTGGTGTAATTTTTTAGACTCGCATAAACTTTGTTTGCATTTGGCAGAGGAACATCCTGGAAGTAGGACTTTATCTGGTCTCTAGAATAGTGGTAGCTAATCGGGAATTGATTATATATTGAATTTTGTACACTGCACGCGACAGAAAACTACATCTAATAAGACAAGTCCCTGTGTTGAAGACATCATTCTTTGTAGAGACTATAGTCTTCTGTCTCATAAACACCTGCTGCTAATTACATAAAATGCAAACACTTTTTTATTGGTTCCGACTAATAACATTGCGTTTTAATGAAATTTTTATAGTCCCAAACAATATATTCGTTAGTTAAAATGCTTAAATAATTACATTTGTCCAGACTTACAGGGGCACTTTGCTACCCTCACTAAACCTACCTTTTTCGACTGTAATTTAATAATGGTTCCAACAATTTGCGAAAGGCGATAATACATGTTGCTGGTCAGTGATACCATTTCGCCGGCAAGGGTGTCTGTAGTTCTTGATGAGACTGTTTCATCTCTGTATAATTACCTACTCTCTGACTGTGTGTAGCACCAGAATATAAATTTCCGCCCATTCATTAAAAAATTGCAGTACCGGTTCGTTTAATTTTTTGCCGCATTCTTGGCATTCGTAGTTTTTTACCCGGAACCCTTTAAATGTACTACGAACTAACGAGTGTTTCACTTGCCCCGAAATTATTTCGCGAAAATTCGTGCCTGTAGTATTCACTGGCATGAGATAACGCTGTTATTTTTTTTCGTGTCCCTACACGTATCACTATTTCTGACTGCATTGCAGATGCTGTGCGTGTTTCCATGCCGGCGGAGCAGAGATGCGCCCCCCAGATCCCGGGCCATTGTCGCTGTGTACGTGACCACGGCGCAATATTTACTGTCGCTGGTTCGCTCTCTCGTGGATGGAAGTTCCATGTCGACTTCCTACGCTCGCCATCCCATATCGCCACACTCTCCGCCACACAGCCGTGAGGTACTCTCCTGCCACGTGCGTTCTCCACACCTCCCAACGCGCGCGATTTCCACAGCGCTTGAGGTGAGCTCGTGGATGGATCATCTTTCGCCGTTCCCGTCGTAACTCACCGTTCATTTCTGTTTTCCAATTTTCGTCCCCGCCGGGATTTGGAGTCTTATTTTTCATGGTCTGGGGGAAAGTGCATATAAGTAGACACGCCCGATTTTTACTGATAAATCGTTCCACGTGGGCTGCACTTCAATAATTTACGTGCACACCTGCAGTTTTCCTTCGCTTATTGGCCGCGTGTCTTTCCGATGGGACTACTTAGGTATCTAATTGGCCAATCGTAGCTAGGTTACTATGGTATAGAAAATCTGTGATTTTTGGGCATGCACCTGAAACATCTAACAATTAAAAGTAGACAGTTATGGAAGTGTGCCTGAGCTAAAGTGATTTAAACTACAATTAGTCAGGAACTTTTTGCTCAAAAATCGCGTGTCCTTATTGTTATGTAAACCATGTATTTTTTTTTTTTTTGCGAAATGAATTGGGCGCATAAAAAGCGCCATTTGCCGCCTTATTAATGAGAAGTTTTTTCCCCACTGGATCAGGCGACTGAGATTTCGTTGACTTTGGAACAGAAGCTCTGTGATTAACGTTCAAAAAGTTAACAATTGCCAAACCGTAATTCAGTCACTAGAGAAAAATAAACGACTCTGAAAGGTTTTTAAATATTATTTTGTAGCTGTTCTCGGTAAAGTGAGTACTTTTGTAAGCCCGGTTTAGGGTCTTCTTGGTAAACTCATCGCGTATTCTTCCGCCAGATGTAAAATTAACATTGCGGTGTACTTGCTCACTTTATTCATGCGTCGGTCAAGTGAAAATGTGAGAAATTTTACCAATTTTATCATTCTTACACTTTATTGCATTAAAAAAAATAAAGGAAAATAAATAATATCACTATTCACAAATGTTTGTTCAACACTTTTAATTCAACATTGTGATGTGAAGCTACTTTCCCTCCGTCATTGCCAACTTAACTGGGCGAATGCTACTCTACGTGCCCGTTGAAACATATGCTAGTCATGGCAGTGACATTTTCAAAGGTTGATTTTAAAGGTCTTCAATTAACCGTGAACAACAGAAAGACCACTGAATGCTTTTCGCGATATAACACAGAATATACATATAATATAGAGTTTCACTTATTTTTCTAGCTATAGTATTTACGGTGTTTCCCCTGAACTCACTTAACTTAAATGCTTTATTTTACCACATAACTTTGACTGCGATGTGGTGAAAATTAAGTACAGAGATACTTTATCCTATCTTTTAAATATTGGAATTTTTTTCTACTCTTACAAGGTTTGTAAGCAACAGAAAGCCAGATAAAACTGATTGGCGTATTTTTCCCGTAGAATATATTCATATTTACATTTGATTGAGAGTTATAACAACAAATTGGCAGCTTTTGACTTAACTGAAAAAATTATTCGTTCAACTTCTTAAATTCTAAGAAACGATTATAACCTATATATACCATGCTGATCGCCGATACTGTAAAGAGTTGGGAATTTCATCACATTTTTGCCTTTTTCTTGAACAAGCGTAGGAATGTTACCGTAGCTGTATTGAAAAAAAAAATATCGTTCATGCTTCCACAGGACATGTTTATACACTGATGTGTAAAACAGACGTACAATTTCTTTAACACTTTCAACACTTGGAGAAATTCCGTAGTGACATTATTGCTTCCGACAGGCTAGGAGCGAAAAGCGTATATGCGCCAGGAGAGAGATGAACATTCAGTTAGCTGTTGCGGTTTACTTTTTGCTATATCCTTACTTCACTTGCACTCAATGTACTCACTAGTTGTGCTAACAAACGTATGTTGTTAATGGTCAGCTCTCTCAGATGGCGCGTCCATCTTCAAGTACACCAATAACATTAGAGATTCTAGTGAACAGTGATTATCAGTTTATCATGCGTAGTTAAATATTTTATGGCGGAGCAGCTTCTTCTAGCCCACGATGTATTTGGAAGACACTTTGTTTTTTAATCGTATCTCAAGGTCTTTGTTGTATAAGGAAAAATATTAAATAGTCGGGTGAAGAATGTATAATAAGAGTTATTAATATTAACAAATCGTTGCCACCGTGTTGAAAGAGTGTAGATTTGAATGCTACCATCTAAACTACAAGCAATTCACTCTAAACTCGAATCAGTAAGAATTGAACCAATTCAGTGAAAACAGTGAGAATTTAGCAACTGATACTCAGTACCAGATTACTTATTAATATAGTGGCTGAATTTCACTGATTTATTTGTTATTACCCACTGAATGTCAAGAATTGCGCCGCTATAAATCACTTGTTCCTAGTTAAGTTACTTGATTCGCCAGTCGGCAGTAGCTTATAAACAGACTTTCAGTGAATGTTATTTCACTCATTGAAATCACTGATTCGGACTTAAGAGTGTTCTGGAAAACTCACCAGTCCAGGGGNCAGTGAATGTTATTTCACTCATTGAAATCACTGATTCGGACTTAAGAGTGTTCTGGAAAACTCACCAGTCCAGGGGCACGCAAGCGAGTTTTCACAATTCTCGATACACATAGGCAAACGTCATTTGTTATTATGTTTCTACCCCGATAAATAGTTATTTTACAACTGGCTGCATTTGGTAAAGTGGTAGCGGATATGCCTCCTCGCATTCGATGCCGATCATCTGCACAGTGCGGGAGATTTTACGGGGTGATTTTCAGCCCTAAATCCAGGCGATTATCTCCTTGGTGTTGCATATCACCTGGTTAGAGGCCTCGGGTTCGCTTTTCGGCCATAGCACGGAAACATGTAATAAAGTTCGCTTGCTTTCTCAGTTTTCTGCATGTTCTGGTCTTCTGAGGTGTAGCCAAGTCACTGTCTTATTTTGTCGCCGTTCTTCGGAAGACACTGCAACTTCCATCTTCAGGGTAACATAGCAGCAGCAGTAGTAACTTTTACCTACTAAGACTGTGTCGCCGCCGATCTCTCATGAGCCCCGGGAAGGCCATGCTGTCACGAGATAGGGATGTTGAGAAAATATCGGTATATCGAAATGACGGTATTATATAAACGATATATCGATTTAAATCTTCAATATCTTTTTTCAGGTGTTGGAAGTAGATATTTCTAAAATGCTCTTATAATAAGCTATATTTTGAATTTAAAAAATTTAATAAAATAATTACTTTGTTTACTTTGGTAACACGAACCAAAAAAAGCGCTAGATCTTTCTGTAATACGTCATGGCCTCAATATAAAATATTCAAAGCAATTTAAAAAAAAAATAATTTAATACATAAAATACGAAATTCCGATGCACCGAAAACCGATATTTTTTCGATATACCGTTTCGTAAAATTATACTTTTATAATAAACCAATATAAATTAAATCTTTATTTTTCTCCGATATCAACATTCCTGTCACGAGACCGGGAAGGTTCCCGTAACTAGTTTGAATGGATTTACAAATCTAGTTACAGCCCAACAAACTTGGGTCAAATCACTGAACCGGCAGCAGGCCTCTGTGTTTCTGTTTGAGCTGGGCTCCGGGCTCGTACTCATAGCTGTTAACAACAGCTGCTGTCTCGATGACTCTACGTATAGATGTATCGGCGAGGGAGTCAAACTCCCCAACAGTCTCCCGAGTGGTGCGTTGNCTGTCTCGATGACTCTACGTATAGATGTATCGGCGAGGGAGTCAAACTCCCCAACAGTCTCCCGAGTGGTGCGTTGTAATATCCTGATGCCTGTAGAACATGTTGCAGTGTTGTCGGCAAGTACCTAGTTAAACAGACACGTATGGTGGGAGGGNATATCCTGATGCCTGTAGAACATGTTGCAGTGTTGTCGGCAAGTACCTAGTTAAACAGACACGTATGGTGGGAGGAGGAGAGGGGTGGGGAGAGGGTGACTTCTCAGAAACCTACAAGGATAATAACATTATATGTATATTTAGTAATTTCANGGAGAGGGGTGGGGAGAGGGTGACTTCTCAGAAACCTACAAGGATAATAACATTATATGTATATTTAGTAATTTCACTTTTTCATGTTGGTCCCGGATTTCTGTCTGCTCTCAAGACTTCAATGTTCAGAACCGCCCAAATATCTTCACTCACTCGTTTACTCTTGTTTTCTGTAAATCGGTAATTAGATATGAGTCCTCCAGGATGTGTGAACCACGCATTGGTTCAATTATGGNACTCTTGTTTTCTGTAAATCGGTAATTAGATATGAGTCCTCCAGGATGTGTGAACCACGCATTGGTTCAATTATGGAAGTCACATTGACCTCATAAAGTTAAATTTCAAGAAAGACATTTCAGTAAGATTCTCAATATTAGTAAAGTAAATAAAACGCCACATAAATACAGAATAATTTTCTGTCGAAGATTATATGCGTATCCCATAATGTAAAAACGTGTATATTCATTGAAGTGTCCAAACGAACAGCAGGCCAGCATCCAGCTACAGCTGTTGGGATTTGAGCACGAATTTTCGCACACGGGAATTGTGGTGGGCATCTCTGACCACTGGTAATTTTTCGTGGATTGGCCCCATTTTATCCCTCATCAGCCAATGTCGTCGCTCAGCCAAAATTTCATGCCACACTTTAAGGACGAGGCGTCCCATATCGTTACTTCGGTAGATGTTATTACCCCCGTAAGACGAACATGATCAAAGTATTATTTTTATCGACATTCAGTTTCGCATACGTTATACCTTTGTCTTCGCCAAAGAAATTCTTACCAGTAAAAACATTGCAGTTTCAATATATGACTTAGCACGGCAATTTGTGTTTGTTCAATTTGTTTTATTGAATTACTGCCTCTATGACTGATAGATATAACTGTTAAAACTTTAAACATTCTTGTTGTTTAATCTAAGGATGCGTGATCAAAGAGCACAGTTATATCTCGGAGGAGCGGCCAGTGATAAATTACCTCAGCTAGAGTAAACAAAGGTCTGCGAGTTCCAGCAATGTGCCATCATTTAACGACAAATGGCAGGGCCTTTAATCGCCAGCCGGCTTTGTAAACTGTTATTAACAATAAAACAGAAATGTCAAGAATTCATTCGGTGCTTTGGCCACTGAAGCAGATATAAACCAAAACTCCCTGAAGGACTGTAAGATAGCTATACGCAGACTAACAGAGAGCAACACCGACAAACTGGTACATGAAAGTACGTGCGAGCCTGCAGAACTTGCATGAACATTTGAAAAAATGCACTGCCTGTTGACTGCATCCCCACCCACTCGCAAGCCTGCTCCCTATTTACTTTGCAGCGAATCTAGGGAAAGTGTTCCAAGTCTTGTTGTTAACATGCGAAGGCAATGTTTAAACTTATGGGAAATCAAATTCGGATTTTTCTGCTCGATACACGTTGGAGTAAATGGCACATTAGTAACACATTTAGTGAAGAATGAAGAGATTTAGGTGGCTCTGAACAGCGAGGTCTTGATAGCCGACGAGGGTGATTGAGGTGAGTATGGAGCACTGCCGGAATGAAAGGGTGGGGGAAACGAGAGATCCCGGGAAAACCCGCTGACCAGAGGCATCGTCTGGCAGGATTCCCACATGCAAAAATCCGGGGGTAACCCAACCGGGGATTGAACCTGGTTCAACTTGGTGGAAGGCGAGCAGGCTATCAGCTCAGCCACCGCGGCCCCAGTAACACATTTAGATTTTCAAAAGTTTTACATTTCACTTGAATGACCCGTGAATAAAGTAATTAGGCCCATTGCGGTTTTACACAATGTTACGAAAACCCTTTGGGATCCTTTCAAAAATTAAAAATGGCCGTAGATGCGACCTGCCCAACGCGCCAGGTATTTCCAACAGGCGTTACCAGGCACTGGCTGCAGCGTGGTCGCCGAGCAGTATTGGACAAGCACGCTACAGATGACAGGCTGTGGCCAGCAGACACCTGAGTGCGCAACCGAAGGATCTGCACATCGCCCCGTGACCCAGTGCTAACGACGCCTCATGCCAGCGTTATTTAAGGCGGTCATCATGGCAGGGTGGCGTCTGTTCTCCTGACTTCGCACCGAATGGCGAGGCGCCCACGGGACATCTTGACGCTGGCATCCCACCGAGCTGCCTCTCCTCATTCGATGACGAAGAGGCGTATCTACTGACGTAGGCACTGAGTGATGTAGTGTGAGGAACTACCTTATATTGTAAGTTTGCGTCCGTTGTGGCAGGAACCTCGGAAATGTTGAGCCTGGGTTTGTTTTGACTTTAGGAGCGTCAGCTGAGCAATAGAAAGTAAAACGTTTTATCTTGAGCTATTGTCATTGAGGGTATTGATTTATAGCATTCATAGTACTGTGGCCATCTATGGATACAACAGGAAAGTAGAGATTATAACCTTGCGTATAAATCACGGGATTTATTATTGTACCACCTTAATTTATTTTCAGATAAAATAATTAAAGCAGATTGATTAAATTTTTTACTAGTTCTGAGTTAGCCTCATGTAAGGTAGAGTTAATAGCTAAAGTTTAGTGAGAGCAACAAATAAAACCGTTACAACAATATGACGAAATTATAAAAATTAGGAGCAATGTAAATGTTAAGCAGGGCTTTCAAAAGTGCTCATATAATTATGGACATTCTATAAACAATTTCACTGGCACTGGCCCGTAATTGGCATGGAAAACTGTAGTCTATTCACGGTTTTTTCGCCCTTTTTGAATCTAACCTTTGAAAAATCACCCCACGCATGACGTGTTTAGTTGTTTCATAAACATGTTATGTATCAAAAGCGTGTTATACTTCTGTTAACATAAAAGTACCTTACTTTTAGTTAAATATAACTTGCATTTATATTTTACTTATAAATTATACCATTTCATTTATAGTTAATATGAATAAAACAGAGAGATAATATATGTGTTGGTAATGGCGNGTGTAGGTAATGCCTACTAAGAAATAGATACTGTGAAAAATATTATTATACTTAGTGCGCACGAATAAGGTGCGTTGTTCCTTCCGTAAAATTTTCCATACTTTCTAAAGAGTTGTTTAAATGTGGTGGAGAAATATTGTGGAAGTAAATCTTCAGTGTGGCTTGCAGAAATGTGTGAAACAGCCATCAATAGCCTATACTTCGAAAATACTACACTTAGCACATCCGCATGGTGTGGAAACAATGAATTCCAGAATTTATGTCGGACAATTAACCGCCAAGAGTAAAATTCTCTTCGCTGTGGTAGTAGCTGGTGAACAACGTAGGTCGTATTAATCTATAAAGGACGACGAAATCGAGTAAGTTTGCCAGATGATGTCATGAAATATCTGGGATATTTATCATTACAAGAAACTTGAAAACAACGATTATGCATTTAATGACTAAGCATGTTGTTGTTTAATTTTGGTGATTGGGCCACAAAAAAACCCACAAGAAAACTAGGAAAGACCCTGTGCTGCCTGGACTGGGGTTTAACTGTCTACTGACTCCGTCATGAGCCAGTGGACAAATATCTGTAACTACAATAGGAATTTTTCCTGGAAAATTAATTCCACTTTTGTTGATTCCATTAAAATCATTACCGCATAAAATAATACTACCATGGAAAATATTATTCCCGTGCGCTGTCAAAATGTAAAATTATCAATTTTTTTTGTAAACAATAAAAACATTTTGCTATTGGCTAACGTATGTGTGACGTAGTTTTACATGTTTTGGTCTCGTCAATATAATGTCAGCATGCGTGCGAACGTATTTTCGGCCACTTTCCGTGGACTACAGAGAAACTAAAAAAAAAAAGGNCTGATACTTTTAATATGATTTTGCTTCATTGTCGCCGCCTTCGTCGATGTTTGAATTGTAGTAGAGTTTCAAAACACCATTTTAGTACAGCAAAAGGCAATGCATTTAAACTAGTAGGTAAATATTTTATTCAATAGTTTTACTCTCACAATTTGCCACTTTCTTTTACATCCTGTTGTTATGCTTAATTGAAATATTTTCCTGCAAACACATACTTCACAATTCTCAAAAACGTGAAGCCTATTGTGGGCTCATTTGACACACATTCTATTTCTGTGTGCATATTAATTAGTACAGTCATTTTAAATCCCATTTTTTTTAAATAGGACCCCCAAACTAAGAATAATATTAAGCTTCTACGGATTAAACTAGCATGACATGAACTTTATTAAAGACATGTTTTAAAAGTAGGCCCATATAATGGGCATAAACAGGAGCATATAACCTCACAATTATGAAGCAATTCTCAACGATAAAATTATTTGTCTTTATGTCTGACAAAGGATGTTTTCGTATACTTCTAACAAAGTGCAAAAACACGTACCTTTCTTATAGTGTAAACCACATAAGTTTTTATGAAACGTAAAAAAAAGCAATTTCTCGTTAGCCGTACAGGTGCCGCCTTTAAAATAAACATTGCCGTTTTACAGATTAGGCCAGTGAAATTACGGTAATAAAACACATTTACTTAATGCTGCAATGATTTTCACACACAAAATATCTACTTTTGTCGCACATTTCCTAGTGTTTTACGGTTCTTAACTACGCTTAGGCACGTTTCACACTTTGTTTTTTCACGTAAACTATGCGCATCAGGAGAACATTTTGTTGTGTTTTTGCTTAGCGGAACTATGCAACACTTGCAGGTGTTCGATAACACAACAATAACATTAAAATCCTCCGAAACAAAAAAAAATCAAAATGCTCTCGTAACACGCTAAGGCATTTGCATATAAACAACGAAGTCAAGGATGTATACTAACGTCACAGGCACATAAACATGGCGGCGTCCATTTTTCCCGCCCAAAATAGTAATCTGTTTAAAAGTGCGTTATTCTCGAGCTAACCACACACAAATAAAGAAAGGACCACAGCGTGAGTCTTACAACTTATCTGCGGTAGGCAGAAAAAAAGTAGGAAAAATCCCTATTTAAACGGAAACTTACAAGTAATAGAACACGCGAAATTGTTCCATCTTCCTATCCATATGCACGAGTTTTGTTAAAATGTTACCTCACTCTTCAGGAATACTTTCTTGCTATAGCTTCCTGTATTAGTTGTTATATTTTAATGACAAAACAACGAGTGCGTTATTCTGCTACTAGAGTGATTTGTGCGATTTTCGTGAATACATACGTAACTATTTTGTCTGCTTGTGCTACAGCATAAGTTAATTATCTGAATAGTTATTCCCCAGCTACTTCCTTGTAGTGAACGTAACCAGCGACAAATAGTTATGTTTACGGTTACAGCAAACTCTATGTGCGTTTCTCTACCCGTGGAACTTAAGTTTGACGTGCAGGTTGTGCAGCATCACATCTCTCTCCATTACCTAATGGCCTGATGAGAAGCATGTGTTGGCCTCCAAGCACCCCAAGCAGACAGCATCGTCACGCCGACAAAACAAGTACGTGGTTCTGTATAGACGGTAGCATCTGGAGGTAACGTCTACCTGCACTAACTTCCTCCCCTAGAGGTCTCACTTTGCCATAGTACACGCCTGCTGCGCGGTACTGCAGACCAATCCAGGGGCTCCGACCATGCCGGCTGCAATTAGCCCTTAGTGTTGTCGAATAGTGATCCATAGAGGAAACTATTTCTCGCTGCATCTGCCAACCATTATAAACCTTCCTTCACTCGCGCGCTCTCTCTCTCTCTCTCTCTCTCGCTCTTCTGTTTCATAATGCTAGTGCCAGAACAGGACCCTAGCCGTTGCTCCCACGAGTGTGAAACGGCTTCTCGGAAACTGTGCAATGTTTATCCCAATGACTATCTACCACTGAAATAGAAAACGTAACATATATAAACGCACCCCCATTACAGGAGCCACGTTGTTAAGCATAACATCCCCAACACCAGCACGTTATCTACAGACTTCTCGGAATGATGTGCCATTATTTGACTGTAAACGTGAAAACAAACCTCTCTGTGCATTTGCCCAGAGGGGTTGGTCTGTCATATAACAATTCTGCAGATACTCAAAATACAAATGTTCTCATTTTCGAAGAATTGATCAATAGCCGCTTCGTCCTTCAATACTCTAAGATTATCCAGGGAGATTATTTTTAAAAAATATTTTTTTTCGACCTTAGAACTAGCTATATTATTAAGTAATATAATTATATAAGCTTTTTTAGGTCCGTTAAATAGCTTTTGTAAGCCACCAATACATCAGTAAATATTACTGACATTTCTTTGTGTTCGTTGAAATGAAGGGAAATAGTTTCACTAATTTCGTGTGCATGTCCTGTCAACACATGACGCGTCGTGTTTAAGAACCCGCGCAATTAGCTACGTGCGTGCGAGACACGCACGTAGCAGTGAAACGCAGTAGCACACACGTAGATATGGTTTTTAAAAAAGCACCTCGCCCAAGGTACCATCAGTGTTTAAAAAGACATTAACTGGTTTGCTTGCTGCCCTCGTCCTCGAAGAAGATAAATATGGTGATATAAAATTCTCGCTTCGTAGCGAGTGAACAGAGAAATGAAAACACTGGAAAAGAAAATTATGTTTAAAAAACTTGTTTGAAAAATATTTATTGAATTACGATAAATAATTCAAACCGTATCTACAAATATCATAAACATATTTTTAAATATAATTTTGTATAAGTTGAACGAAGAAATTTAAAAAAGAAAAAGCACGTAACCGATCAGGTGAAGATATCTTATATCTAAAATGCAGAAGAGTTGTTTGTCTGTTAGGTGTGTATTCCAATTTCTCTGCTACAGTACATTACAGCAGATATAAAGGAAGGTAGTACTAAAAGTTTTTGTTAATATATTCGTGTAATTTATTAAATAAGAAACTTAGAAACTGAACAATAACTTGTACAATATAACATAAGTATAAATTAAATATTGCATGATTTTCTTGAGATAGTGATATTTTAGCAGGTGTATGTACATATAAATGTATAGCACAGGGAAAAATAATATGATGTTACTTCTGGAGTAGCACAATGTATTACTACTTGATATTAAAAATATGTATATCTACTGAAGTTACTGTGAAATTAGAAAAGCAAAAATGTACAATCCCATACACAAAGCCTTGTATAAATAACGTTGAGAACGTGCTAGAAAAAATGCGTAGTATACTTGAGAAACATTTTTTAAAAATACAGAAACTAAAGAACCGAGAGTAATAGGTTCAATATTTCTAAAAAAAATTGTAAGAGGAAATTAAAAATATTGTTATCTTTCCAAATAGTCCTTCAAGGATTTTCACTACAACAGCCGCACACCAACTCTGTGACCATGCTTCTCCTTGCGTCGAGTCGTTACAGACCAGTAAACTCTGCAGACACAGTCTAGGAGCACGCAAGCACCTAGCTGCGCGCGTTCTTTAACACGACTTCATAACAACAGATACGCTGATTTTGTGCGTAGCAGACTTCACAGATACAGACTCTACCACTGCTAACATCGATTGTTACACCCTACACTCCTCTTTACTGGAAAAGAGGTCACTTGTTCATTGGCTGCGGCNACCACTGCTAACATCGATTGTTACACCCTACACTCCTCTTTACTGGAAAAGAGGTCACTTGTTCATTGGCTGCGGCTAAAGTCAGAACATATTCTCCTGTCTGACCTGGACACACGGAGTTCAGCAACTCGAGTTATAATATTTAACATTTTATTACATATTTTCACAGCGTATCATGTAGGATGTGATCCAAAAACAAAAAAATATAAATATATGAATGTGTGCCTGGCCTGTTAACAAGTATAAAGGTGTTAACTGGTTTATAGTATGTATGTTTTTCTATTAATTTTGTTTACAGTTTATTAAAGAGACCGATTGAGTGTGTGTTAAGGATGCCACACACAGAAATAAAACGCCTCTTTCGCCTCTGCGCACAAAAGATGCAATAAAATTTAATTTAATAATTAGATAAATCCTATACGCGTATATTCAGTTATTTATTTTCGGGCCGAGCACGTTTTTGTAACTGTTTTTAAGGGTTAGAAATAAATTTTTTGCAATATGCGAGATGTTTCCAAATTTATGCTCCCGCCTAATTAAAAATTGTAGTTATTCTACTTAAACAAACCTGTTGCATTAAGAAGTTGCTGTTCATGCTTTCAAAATGAGATTATATTATTAGTATTTTACGTAAACTGAACTTACGCTCTCTACCGACACTGCTAAAACCAAACTTAATTTCCGTTGGCTTCTAGTGTGTATTTTATGTAGTCACATTTCCATTGTTCTGACCGCACAAGACTGTGTACTGTAAAATGTCTCCCGTATTAACATGCTGTCGCTACAAACGTAATGTTCTTAATATTTTCCACCAAAGTTTGCGATAAAAATATAATTTTTTTTTATTGTGTCTAGTTTAATATTTTTGTTAACAATAATTATTTTTTAATTATCGGGTTAATTTTTTGTAGAATACATTTTACACTTGTGGAACACTGAAACTGTACTCATGCGAATGAGGCATTGAAGGATACTTAAAATGTGGTATCGGCCTAGCTCTAAACACCTGCTCAAAGTTACTGGCTTTGAAGGCAAGTTAGAATTGGGTCTTCTACATTCAATACTGCAGGTGGTGCCAGGTTTTCTCTTACCACAGTCGTATTGGCCCACACAACACGTAGAACGCTTACTGAACTGTGCGACGCTCAGCCGACAATGATTTTCATCGACTGGTTTTCGATCAATTGTGTAGCAAATCCCAAGTAAATATTCTTTGCAAACGTCACGAGTTTTAAATCACGCCAAGAATTTTTTTTTTATATAATTTCATGAGTCTATAATATTATCCTTACTCGTGTGCGCATCCAAAAATGAATGGGCTTTTTATAACTCAATCGGGGACATGATTCAGAAAGTTGATGTTTATCCCTAACAAGGACAGTCATTCACTGTGTTTTTTGGTGCTCAGATATCCAGCTTTTTACGTGCACGTGTGAAAACGAGTTTCACTCCCTTCCTGTGAAGCCATCGCCAGCAGAGCAGTTTGTTCAAATCAGTGCAAAGTGCTGTCCAGGCCAGAAGGCTTGTTCCCGCTCCCGACACGGCCTGGTACTGCTCTCCTCCGGCCGTTACTGGCCCGCGCGTAATTGCCGCTCGCTGCTGCCATCTGCCGGCGTGACGAGCCACTAACCCGGCCGCCACGCCGACCTTAATTGGCTCGAGGACCGCGCGTACACGCGACGCGGGAAAAAACTGGAACCAAACGTGTTTGATCGCACGCCCACTAAGCCTCACACTCATATGTTCATACGTGTGGTAGCACGTCCGAAAGTAACATGCCCTATCACGGATGGTATTTTCCAAGCGATTTGGCATCCCTATTATAAGCAACACTAAGCCCTTTCACACCCACTTTGATTTACGGTTTCAGGTGTTGCAAATAAAGCATTTTATGATGAGTGCTGTGCTTAAGTCGACACTACACTTGTTTCTCTGTCATAGCTAACGAACTGTAGGCTATATGTTCGGCTACAGTAACATGAACCAATTACGAACTAGACAATTAAGACGGTTTGCGACTCATTTACCCACAGGTAAGATCATTAGTCACTGAGCTTTACAGTTTTTGCAGTACACGCCAAAAATTACCTGCATGCACGTAATGTACACAACTAAGTAAACTGGAACTGAATGGGTTAAACAGTGTAAATATAGGAACATTTTAAAGTAACTTTTTTCAGTAATATTTTTAACACTCATTATCTCTGAAATATAATGACAAGAGTATGAGATACCTGAATAAATAACAACATTGGATAATATTACAAATGGAACTTAATTACCTTATGTATATCTACATAATTTTACAGTTTCTATTCAAATTTTATACTTAAAGAAACTTAATTTAAGTCATAGCATTATTTCTAGACATTTTTTTTATAGAATACGATCTACCTGGAAATTAAATTAATTCTGTTTTAATAGTAGTTAGAAATGTATCATCAGTAATATATTAAATTTATATGAGCTTATTTTTAGGACATCGGCGTGTTACCTCAAAATGTACTTGATATTTAAAAAAAATTACCCAACTTTACAGGCTTTAAATATTATGCTTTTCTAATTAATCAAGTGAAATGCGTTACAGAAACAATTAGCTAATTGATTTAACAAAAATAAAAGAATAATAAATAATTCCAGAAATTAATATCAAACTAAAATAAAGATTTAAATGAAGTAAGACATGGGAATGAAATGAAGGCATCTGAAAAATAAATTTTCACGGGAAAGCACTACTCCTTATAGAAATTCAGCTGCATTAACGAGAAAACAAAGCTGAAGTACGAAATAAGAAACAACACCTTAAACTAATAACAGTAAAAACAGAAATTAATGAAGATCGCTCTAGCCAATAAAACCATCAAAAAACTATACAAATAAAGCGAAATTTCACTCAAGTAAATAATTTCATAATTAACAAAATAACGGTAAGTAATTATATGCTATAAAGTCTCATCCACATCGATGGGTGGTCCCTGCATCTTGATTGGTCAAATATTATGAATATTTGCAAATATACTACGAACATTCACGAGTTTGGGGCCCTACAGCCTGTAGTGTACAGTCGCCAGCATCTGGAGTATTTGTATTTTATATATAGTATACTGCAGAGTAAAATGGGTTTACTTTTGGAGGGATGACACATGGCTTGACCCTTAACTTCTTTGTTATTTTTTATACGTGCTCAGACGCTGCTAAAAAGCGCTTTGATCCGAAGCCTGGTCTGCGAAATTTACCGATCTCATGTTGTAACACAATTTTCATTTTTTTAATTACATGTGTTGAAATTGCGTACAGTTTACCTATAAACTTGTAAATCTTTTATGACCTAGTGTTCCTGTACACCTTCATCAGTCAACAAGCAATATTTTTTGTGTTATATGTGTTGATTTGTGAGGATCATAAATAATTTATTTTGCTTGAATGCTCCTTTCTGTGGAGTGAAACTTACCGGATTGGTTCTGTAGCAGAGTGTGGGGGTTAAAATTTTAATGAGTACATAATAAGGCAGAAAAATTTGCTCTTTTTCACTGTTACAGAAGTACCAAGATTAAATAGCATTCCTGGGGTAAACTCTGCTCTTAAAACACAACAGATAGTTAATTATGTATTAAAGATTTTCACAAAAAAATGTTAGAAACTTTTTTTGAAGTGTTAATGAATATTCGCTTATTTCTGTCGCTTTTAAATATCTAGTGTAATATTGTAAAGAAATATTGTAATTTGCAGTTTCCGTATCAGAACATTACAAATAAGTTGCTAATTTTGACCATTATTTCCACTTTTTATTT
>NQII01011567.1:24956-48957 GCA_002778355.1 Clitarchus hookeri
GCCAGAGTATAATGCTACCACTTGGGACGAATTGAGTGAATTGCAGAATATATCGGGTTATGAATTTTTGCGACGGGACAGCAGTTGTGTACTGGAAACTACCATGAACGACAGAAAGAAATTAATATCGCAAAAACGTTATCTTTGGTACGAAATAATTTTTATTTTCTGTGACCAAAAGCAGTTCGAAAAATATTCATGGGTTTTCTATAAATGAGGTAATGTTGCCATAAAACAAAAACGTATAAAGAAAACATTTATTAACAGCAAGTCTATGTCCGTGTTACCTTTTCTTTGAATTCTATTACTCTAACCAAAACAGTTTCAAGAAATGGTTTTATTTACCATACAGAAAACTTTGTAAGGATTTTTTAAGAGTGCTTTATAACACTGTATAAATATGTGAAGTGAGATATAAGAAATACCCTAATAACAAGAAAAAACAACATGATATGGGAGGCAATAATTCTTGGCTGAGTGGAAATTTCAACCCTGGCACATTAATCCGGTCTAAATCAAAGATATGACGTAAAGCGCTAGCAAAAAACGAGCGAACTTTACAAACGAGAAACCGACACTTAGTTGCACTTTTTTATACTCACCGTGATATCTATTGTATTTCGACACAGATATATAAATATAATCATAGACTTTTGGGAAACATATATTTTCTACAACATTAAAGCTTTATTCAAACCACCCAACAGTTATCAATCCCTTAGAGATGAATGACTTCTTGAGAAGAGAGGAGGAGGTAAAGATGATATAAGCCGGTCCACATGCATACGTGAACAGTAATGTTGAGCACTGTATCGAAATTTCGTAATCGCTTGGGATTTGAGTGCACCGGCTCCGATCATCAGATATTCGAAATTATTGGCAGTCCTGAGAGAATGTCTGTAAATAACCTCACAAAAATATTTCGTGTCTGTAACGGCATCTCTCTCAAAATATGCCTCAATGGAGTACATACGTGCGGTAAACGTGGAAAAAAATAGTGAGAATAATTCCCCCTCGGTAAAAATTCTATCTAAAAAGTAACTTTAAAAAATTATCGGATAAGATAACGTGTTTCTTTTTATTTTCAGAAGATAAAAGCAACAAATGGTGCCACAAAACACATTTATTTATAAAGTACCAAGTGGAAAACGCACCAAAATTAGTTTCTTGCCTCACGGAAACGTTAATTTGTACATATAGCTAGGGAACACAGACGCGGATACGGGCAGCGGAATTTCACAGAAAGATTTAGGTACAGACTAAAGTATTCCAACCTACGTGAATACCTGAATCTCTCCTTGGGGCATTGCGCGCGTGTCTATCCAAGAAGACATTTTCTTACAATAATAATCCTATCTAATATTATAAATGCAAAAGTGTGTTTGTTTGTACTTCTTTCGCGTCGCAATGGAGCAACGGATCGACGTGTTTTTTTTTTTGCACAGAGATAGTTGGAGTGCCGGGAAGTGACGTATGCCACTTTTTATCCCGAGAAAATATACAATTCCCTCGGGGAAATTCTTATTGGAAAATAAAAAAGTACACAAACGGAACAACAATGCAACGTCGCAACCGAGGAACAGATCGACGTTATTTCTTGCACAGAGATTGTTGGAGGGCTGAAAGGTGATACTGGCTACTTTTTATCGCGAGAAAATATCTCAAAAAAGTTTACGAACGATAATAGTGAATCAAGTCGGAAAAAAATTTGCCGCCAGCGCGCTCTCTTGCAATACGCTGTCTAAACCGTTAAAGAGGGAACAATATCGTTTAGTAAAGAATTGTGTAGAATAAAAATACCTAAAAAAAACTCCGCCGTAGCATATATATATATATATATATGACAGAGAAATACCAATAAGTGTTTTTACCATTTAATTCACCGAGACGTTGAGATATATAATATGCGTAGATTATAGATGATAAACACTAAGTAATATTCAACTTTATTTTTAAAAAAAACCTAAAAAAATTACTCTGTAGTCCACGCGAGCGGAGCCGCAGGCACAAGTAGTTTTTAATAATTATATAAAATAATTGTAATAATTACAACAATAACTTTCACAGTCCGTGAAGGACTGAGAAGTGTAGACTGCTGTCAAATCAATCCGTGTACCTCTCGGAGTTCTAGTAATCAGANACTGAGAAGTGTAGACTGCTGTCAAATCAATCCGTGTACCTCTCGGAGTTCTAGTAATCAGATAGCGAATGTTCTGAAATAGAGTATTACGGTAAACTAGTGTGCGAGAAATTATAAATACCTGTTATGGAAGATTCGCCCGGTTCATGAACATTTACATTGTGAAGTGGCATTTGCGGTCTTAGGATTAGGTTTGAATAATTTCAATGTATATCGCACCAGTAATTTAATCAATTAATATCAAAACTTGCATGCGGTTTTTGTAACTAAAGTTTTCATATGCATCTCATTATAAGTAGTCATTTCCCTGGCCTCCCTACAGAGTGATTAATTGCAGCCACATATTCATTGCTGTAATTGGACGGGAATGAAAGTTATTTCTCACCTATACTTGAAGATGATGGTTTATCGCGGGAAAAGCTGACAGTTTGCTAGTATTGAGGTATTGCACACATGTGCGACAGTTTTCTATCCTTATTGGCTGTCATGCGTGCATGAAGCTACTACTCCATTCCACTGGGCCAATGAGGATTCTGATACTATAAGGACGTTCGGGATTGGTCTGCAAACATCTAAGTCGATTCAAAACATGTGTACAACTTACGGTATAATATTTTGCCCCTGTAGCTTGTCAGCGATCTCATAGAAGTTTATGTAAAGGCCTAACTCTCAGAAATGGATGATCAAAGACAACAAAGTCATGCAGAAGCCGCACAGTGTCACAGAACACATTAGAATCACAGAAGCGAAACGATAGTACGGGTTGAAAACTCCCGCTACACACGGCAGCAAAATGGCCTCATTGGCCAACAGTATGGCGGAGCGTCGTTCGTCAATCAGCGGGTGGAATCTTACTTGTCAGATTGCAAACCAAACCAATAGGAGATCGTTCGTCGTCTGCAGTAGCCAATGATACCCAAGGCCCATTCACAAAGCCTCGCTTGGCCAATAACCGACCGAATAGGCTCGCACGGAAGGAACCACTACACCATTTCGCTTTCGTATATTTGCGTGTTCTGTAAATTTGTGGCTCTCAAGAACTCAATAACGGGGTAATGTCCATTCCATCTTTGATTTTTTTTACAGATCTTCGTAATGAAAAAATATGACCAGACATTAAAAAAAAAATCAAATCTAGACATGACAAAGAGGACTACTTAAAGAATTTTTTGAAATTTTTAGGATTTCAATTATACCTGTATTTTATCTAGTAGAATTGACATCTAATCATGAAAGAAAAATAAGTTGGATTGCGAAGTAACAGTTAATATGTTTCCTTTGCCTTGGGTAGCTTGGTTTTTAAATATTGACTCCGAAAATTAAGTTATGTAGAAAAATACATAAATTGAAAATTGCAAGGAAACTTCCCCCTTAAGAGCTTCTCAAATCTCTCCACTTCACTCCACTTCTCAGTCACAAGCGTAAGGGAATTCACATATCGTACTCTGTTTTCTACTGTGTAAAGTTTAGATCAAAGTCACTTCCTTTGAAACGTCCCATATATAGAACAGAGTAACTGATATGGTTAACATCAGTGGCAATGAGATAAAATGAAAGCAATTACAACGGGATCGCCCAATTACGTGCAACATCTGAAGAGATAGTTGGCATACTCAGTTGTAAAATACACATGACCACCTGTTTTACGCAAAAATATTTCAGGATTACTTGTACTCCAAAACATTAGAGCTCATATCCACTTTTGCGATTGGATAATTTTAACGGTCACACGTTTATACCAAATCTCGTTAAATAACTTACGTTTAGTTGGCCTGTCATAGTTTTACTTACCTGCCAAATAGGGTGAGAATTGGTTTAATAGTTTTTGAGATATAAAGAACAATCTTATTGGCTGCACGCGGCTCTGGAGCGGGAATTGTGTCTGATCGGCTACTGCGTTTAGTGAAAAATTCTCTGTTGGCTGGGGCACACTGTTGGCAAGATTTAATTGGTGAGCGGCGTTTTGACATGTTGTTGGCGAGTGACGTAATGCGTGCGGCTATTTCGCGGAATTACCCATATTCTGATTTGGTGTACAAAACTGTTGTACATAGCACACAGGAAGGTTATTTTCTGTCGGTACTCTATACTGCGAGAGGGGCTACGGTGGTGTAGTGGTCAGACTACTCGCATCCCACCAAGGCGAATCAGGTTGATTCCCGGTGGTGTCGCCCCTGAATTTTTGCATGTAGGAATTGTGCCGGACGTTGGCACTGGTTGGCGGGTTTTCTCGGGGATCTCCCGTTTCCTCCGCCGTTACATTCTGGCGTTGCTTCATACTCACCTCGCTTCACTCTCACCGCCTCTCAAGACCTCGATGTTAAGAGCCGCCCAGATCTCTTCACCGACTCTACCGTGACCGAGCTGCAAATGTAAGTAAAGTTCACGTGTGCTTGAAGTCTTAGCTTGCCGTCGGAGAAAGTCGCGTAGTTTTCCGGCGTCTTTACGTATATTGGATGTGCTGTTGACGTCCTCGGAGCACCCTCGCTACGGCACGGCAGTGTTGAAGCTCGTTAGCAGGTGGACCGTGTCTCGCGTGCAATTATCGCCGAGAGCGACGTGGAGCGGGCAAGTTGTACGTTGACGTGGGGTATCGCTCAGCCAGCCACTGCAATTAGGACGCCGACGAAAGGGGCGAGCGACAAACAACAAGGCCGTGAAATTGGCTCCACCCTCTTCCATCTCGCCCGTCAACTCTCCGACAACTGTGCCCGAGTGTAGCTCCGGCAACCTAATAAACACCTCAAAAAAAAATCTGTACCACCGGGATTGCACTTTTGAAACCACCCTTTAAAAAATTGCGCTGCCCCTACCTGCATATATGTTAATGGGCACGTTGACTGGCATGACCGTAGAAAATCTTGTATGAACAGAAGAAAAGTAGTTCCATGCCTTATCGTTGAATTAAAAGAATTAGATAAGCATTTGTAAATATTATTTTTTTTTGGTTTCTCTTTTAATGTATAATATAAGTGTAAGCATTAGGTATCCGCAAAATGTAAACTTTTATAATAATTTCACAGTAGCTCAGTTGTGGCACCTACTTCATCTTCGCTCCTCCGCGCTCACGGCAGGATCTCCACGCCGTGGGTGAAGCAGGGGGCGGACTGCCAGGATGCGACAACCTCCCCATCCTCCAAAGTAGTCCATCGGTCGTAAGTGAGCACTAGTAAGAGCTCAGCAGTACGTCGGGGATCTACCAGTGATGGTGGCGAGCCGCTGGTCCAGGATGAAGGTCGATGCCAGTGATGCTTCCAAGGTCCGATGCATTACATTTCACTCCTCGCGCATCCGCAGTCGGCAGCCCGCAGAATCCAGCAGTGAGGTTCGCTACAGGTTGCTTGTTTCAGCACCTCGAGATCCCCCTCCCCACCTTGATCGTTGGGCTGCTTCATGCTCGTATACGCTTCGCCGTCTCGTACTGAGCTACCCAGATCCCCGACGTCCACGACAACGGTGTTTGGCACCGGCCGGTTGGTCCGCGGGCAGGTATTGGAGTATTCCCAGCCACCTAAGGGCCTGGGGATCCCCTATACGCCACCTGGGGACGCGACGAGTTGCGGAATAGTCACCGCACCCAAGCTGCTGCAGTCCCGCCGTACTCTCAGAAGCCCCTCGTCTTCGCTGGTCCCAAGGGGTGGGCAGATCCTGGAGAGATAGCAGCCACGAGCACGATGTTTATCCCACGACAGCTCGGCTCGTGTATCAGGTGTATTACATCGTTACTTTTGCATAAGTTGAAGAATACACCATATCCATACAAGTAGATCTTAAGCAGGGCATTGAAAAGTGTTCAGTCTATCGAGGACATTCTATAGTAGGTTGCTCACTACCTAAGAGAAAGTTTGAGATGAGAGTGTTCACTGTCCTTACAGAATAATAACATGCCATACTTGGCGAATGGAATGTCTTTCTGTAATGTGCCTTCTGTCTGAGGGAACATCCTTCATGTGCAGCCAATTACAGGTGGTGCCAAACTGTTTTTTAGATGTGTCTGTAGAAACCAGAAAAATTTGCACATTTATTTAGGGACAAATTTAGAAAACCCGTACGTCCACCGTACCGGGTTCGATTCCCACCAGGGTGGCTCCCAGATTTTCGCACGTTGTAATCGTGCTGGACGATGCCACTGTTTGGAAAATTCCCTCGCAAATCTTCTGTTTCCCACGCCCTTGCATTCCGGCGTTGCTCCATACTCACCTCGCCTTACCCTCATCAGCTCTCAAGGCCGTGATATTAAGGTCCTCACAATCTTCTCTTCTCCATTACACAATTCGTCCACCCGTTGACACCTCCTGCAACAAAATGTAAGCCCAGTGATCGCCTTCCAAAGGGACAGCAAACAACCAATGAACAGTTATATCTGGACGATTCCACATGATACAGCGAAATCTACCCTGCACGTCACTGACCTCGCGAATTTCTCCGGTCTTCACTAATATGAAAATTTGTCTTCCGTTGGAAAAATAACTAGTTTGATTACATATCATCCACCAAATATTTTCTAGAATAAGTAACCTTTGTATAATCATACAGAAGAAACTTACACAGAGAGAAAATGGCGTGGCGGAATCATTTGATGCGGGCATCAACATTCTCTGATTTACAACTGTATTCTCAAGTGCTCTGTTTTATGGCAAATTCATACGCGGGACTTCATATAACGATATATAAAACAAATGTTTGTGAATATATTTGGGAGAAGACATTTATATCCTAACCGACCAATCAGAAATACATCACCCTGGTGTCGAGGGCCTGTAAGTTGCTGGCGGACACGCAACATGCACAGTGGTTGGAAACATCCAGTCGCGAAATTATAACCGGAATAAAACGTTTATAAATGCAACTATGGTCTGTGTGTAGCAACTTCCAACTTTCCTGAAGCCCTGCTAAAGCACCTGTAAACAAACCGTAAAAATGTTTTAAAATAAAACGACAACGACAGACGAACGCACAGTATGTGCGCTGGGTACTCAATCAAAAAAGGTTTTACATAACCGTGATATATAGGCTGCTGACGGTAAAGTGAGAACTTTTGAAAGCCCTCTCATTTGGAATAATAGACAACAACTCTATTTTATTTTAGTCTTATATGTAGAAACCTGAAAAATTCGGTAGTTCAATGACCTGCAGACTAGACTCTACAGTCTTACGTACGAATATGCCAATATCCACTGCACATTGGTTGTCTGCTGTCACAGTGGAAGGCGTCGATTGGGCCACCGTTCTCCAGGAGGTGTCAAACATCATGTGGACCAATGATTTAAGTTATATAGATACACGTGTTTTGAATTCTAGTTAGTCCCAAAACGAATCCGCGAATTTTTCAGGTCTCTACTTATATGTTAACTTCCGAGTACGGTTGAATATACACGCTGTGTTTATTACTTGCATGGCAATGTCTATTTACAAAGGTGGTTACAGGATAAGAAGTGGCCGAAAGAATAAAGTAACTAGGGCCTCAAAAGTGCTCACTTTGCTGTTAACAGCCTGTACCTAAGAATACCAAAGTTAAAAGGTTGCTTGTTCTGCGAACTACAGCCACACACGTCAGCGAACTGGCGACACTGGCCAACAACGTGTCAGAACGCAGTTTTCGCCAACCAGCGCCCAGTAACTTACTCGCGAACCGGAAACCCAGCCAATAAATTATAATCCACAGCAGGCAGTAGCATATCAGACACAAGGCGGTATCTGAGAACCTCGCGCGGCCAACTAGCGAGTGGGTACGCCTATATCAAAGGAAGGAGCACGCCACTCCACTTCTGTATACTTAACTGCTCTGTGTGAACATTTTGTGGGCTATACACGAGTGTAGATCATGTAACAGTAATATGTAGGGACAGAAAAATGCCACGTTCTGAACGACCCATTGGCGGCTAGCCTCTACGGTCCTATGTATTGTCGAACCTCGGCGTTCTGTTCACTGGCAGCTGCCCCAGTGTGCAGCCAGTTTTACCTCAAACCAGGTGGCACGGGATTCGCTGCTTGTTTCCCTGCAGATCTGTCATTGGCTCAGCGTTCACCTGGATGTATCTAATAAACTATGATCGAATTGCAGACACAACAGAGATATGCGTGTGTTTGAAGACTAGCTTGTTCTCAAAATGAATTCGTGAGATTGCCCAGTCTCTAGAAATATGGAGTGAATGAAGAGATTTGGGTGGCTCTTAACATCGAGGTCTTAAGAGCCGTGAGCTGACAGATTTTGTCGGCTCTTAACAATGAGGTCTTGAGAGCTGATGAGGGTGAAATGAGGTGAGAATAAATCAGTGCTTGAATGCAAGGGTGGGTAAAACGGGAGATCCCTGAGAAAAACCCACCGACCAGCGGCATCGTCCGGCACGACTACCACTTGCAAAAATCCGGGGCCGGTTTGCCTTAGTGAGAAGCGAGTAGTAATCTTACCACTACGCCACCGTGGCCCCTCCGCAATATGGAAATTTAGGAATAGTGTAAGAGTGATGGTACTGGTGAAGTCTCAGATTCAACTGGAACGGTTTTATTGTTTATAGAAGTTCAACTTTGACTGCTGTTTTCTCAGTTTCAGTGCTACGTGAGTTGCTTCCTTTCTGCAGAAAGTTGTCCAAAATTCCTTGGCTTAATGGCCGGGACTCTTTGTGAGAAGACGTTTTGTGCTTGACTGGCCAATCAGCATTTAGTTTCTCCTGCACTTAACGCGTCTGTGATTC
Organism: Clitarchus hookeri; assembly: GCA_002778355.1. NCBI lineage: Eukaryota > Metazoa > Arthropoda > Insecta > Phasmatodea > Phasmatidae > Clitarchus > Clitarchus hookeri. The sequence continues at coordinate 33,792 of NQII01011567.1, forward strand.
GCTAGGCAGGCACAAGAAACTTAGAAGATAAAAACTTCTTATAGCAAGGAAACATTTTTGGGGAAGTCTGGTGTTCCTAACCATTAAATATGACATCAAAATATTGAACTACGCGTTATAATTTCCTCTACTGCTGATTGATTTTTACTTTCTCGTTATCCTTCACGGTGTATCGGATTATGTTCGCGTCACTGGAAAAGTGCGCCTAATGTGCAAGTGTCACTTGAAAAATTAGTAAAATTGTGCATTCCTATCTCAATAGGCATCCGCAGATCTCATGTAGGCAATTGTGCCTACTATGATTTGTAAAAGCTATGGAATTTTTCTATGCGAATCTTTTTTTCAGGATGTAAATGAAAGTCGATTTTTGTCGTCGATTTAAAATTTTGGTTATTGGAAAATAATCGTGGCTGTTGAAAAGTGTCGAAGTCAGCAAAAATCGCAGTAAATAGCCCTGTGTTTACGATGTTTACTTTTCTGGGATATAATCTTCAAATTTTTGCGGCAATGCTGTATATGTATATTATTAACAGATTTCTGAATTAAAATCCAATCGCCACAGCTAAAAATTATGAGGAAACAGAACACACGGAAGCTTGTTGATGCTATTTGTCATCGTTGTCACGATGCTTTCTAACGGCCGGACTAAACGTTAAAATGTAAAAAAAAATTTTACTTGCATGCTTCATAAAGGTGACATTCCCGTAGACCATGAACCCAGGTAAATTTGCCAACAGACCGGAGCGTTGTATAAGAGTCAGTTAACTAACACAATATAATAAATTCCTCACGACGACACTGATACTCTAGGGAGGGATGATCTAAAGGTTCCACTTCCCCCTCTTGCGGAAATTCGTCGTTTTCACGTCATAATTTTAATTTTAGAGGTATTATTGGACACTTTTGATTTACAATTTACTAGTTGTTTAATTCGTTTGTATCTCATTTTCTCTGTGTGTTATTTCCTGCTTGCAAAAATTGCAGGGACCTATTTATAATATATAAATATGTTCCTGCCATTTTATAACAAGCAGATAAAACACAATTAAAATTACGCACCAAAATATTAAATAACTCGTAAAATGTAAATTTTCTATAATCGTACATTGTCAGTAATTACTGTGAATCCGAAATGATGACGCGAAAACGAAGGATTTCTGCAGAAGTGGTGAAGTCGAGCCATAAAGCGAACATGCGAGCGTCAGTCAAACTTATCTGGAAGGCAGACGTTGTTGGCACTATCGGCTTTTCTTCTTTTTTCAGCAGACGTTATCAGCTTCGAGTGTCATGTCGGTGTTAGCGCGGATTTAAAGTCAGGAGCGCAGAAGCTTCTTGAAGTTAGCGGGAGCGTTGGAGGGGAATGGGGGTTTAATGGGGCATGCCATTTCCCTCGCTTGAGTCTGTACCCGCAAGCGCGAACGCGGTTGGAACTCGTGACAAAGGGAAGAAGGGAAATTAGCCTGTGATTAGTGACGTCAGGAGATAGGCGCTGGGCGCTCGATTGCTAAGGAAAGGGTGGAACTTGTGAGTGGAGATATCCAGAACGCAGAGCTGACTTCTCGCTCTTGTCGTCGGCAACGTCGTGTCCGTACATACGGTCACCCGATTTTTTGCGGAAGGTGTTTCTGTCTAGTTGTATTTCAGAACATTTCAGCTCAGATCCACTTTCGCGATCGGTTAATTTTGATTAATTCGTGCTTAGGTGACTGCCCAAGAATAAAATACGTTGAGTACAGTTTTTTTTTACTTTGGGAAGGCACTTTAAAGCGTATTCAGAACCGGAGTAACCTAGTTCGTACTTACCGGTCTAGTAATACATGTTTTCCCACTATGATACACGGCCATTACTAAATGCAAATTGCAGGTGTGCATATAGGATATTGAAGTTTAACTNATGTTTTCCCACTATGATACACGGCCATTACTAAATGCAAATTGCAGGTGTGCATATAGGATATTGAAGTTTAACTTTCGTCACAGATAAGTCGACGACGCCTCAGAGTAACAGCAGCCGCACACACCAGCAGAATGACGTCACTGGTCAGTGACATGCCGGGACGCCAATCAGCTGCTGGTAACTTACTCGCCAGTTGGCAGCCAAACCAATAAGGAACCTTAAGCAGCACATAGTAGCCAGTCAAATACAACTTTTCCCAGAGCCTTGCGTAGCCAATCGACAGATGGTACGTCTACATCAAAGGAACATTCACGTAATTTCGCTTCTGTATATTATGTTTATGTGTTTTATATTTAAATATTATATTTATACCTTATATTTATACATTATGGTTATTTTTTGCGAAAATCAGGTGTCCTTTATCATTTGCCTGTGGAATTGCTGGTTATTTTACACGCCCTGAAGGTCTGTGACCTAGTTACAAACATATGGATTTAAATTGGATGAATGTCGCACAACGCTGATAAAAATAATAAAGTCTTCTCCGTGGCTCAGCAGCCAGTGCAAGATCTTGGGTCGGTCAGAATCTATATAGAACTGACGCTTAATGAGTTCACAAAATTAATTTGGTTTTCTACAGTATAGACTTAATATATTAGTCAGTAACCAACATACAAATTACAGTGATTAGGCGTAAAATTCTATAAAGGTGAGATGTTTAAATTTCATGGCCTCCGCTGATTATTTTACAGCCANTACAGTGATTAGGCGTAAAATTCTATAAAGGTGAGATGTTTAAATTTCATGGCCTCCGCTGATTATTTTACAGCCGCCAATTACACAAATTAAGAAAAATAGCAGGGCTTCCTCTTCAATGTGCGCGCATTCATTTGCGCCGGCTTCTGGAAGCGACCCTACCACGTTATTTCGAACGCCGTAAAGCGAAGGGTATCTTGCTGTTTTGGCTCGAACCAGCCGAGTTAGTGTTTAGGCACTGACCGACGTTCCATCATATTGCTGTCAAGTGAATGTATATTCTCAATATGGAGGTTTGTTTATTTTTGTACAGTAATACAATATAACCATTTCATTCCCTTTGTAGAAAATTGCCTCGATATCCCAAGGAAGGTTCTGTTTCACTGCTACTGTGAACTGCAGCTCAGTGCTCACTGCTCACTGCATCTTTCCTGAAGGTAACTGATTCGTAAAGCCACCCGTTCTTCGCGAAAATATTTACGCAGAGGCTAGAATTCAATGTCCTCTGTGCAAACTTGCAGTATTTATCTGACTATTGGCCGCTTGTCTTTGTGCGAAATACAGTATGTTTCATGAGTTAGCCAATCAGAATTAACTTTCTCTGACACTGACCGTCCATGATTCGCGAGCAGACAAATAAGAGGCGTAGCAGTTCAAGTGATACAATCACGAAAGTAGTTCCGAGGAAGTAAAGAGTTTTGATAACTAACCTGCTCTGAAATCCTTTCGCGAAAAAAAGGCGCTGCTACTGATTTGTAGAGACCTGTCGCCGCCGCCGAACCCTCATTCGCCACCGGATGGCATTTAGTGTTGTGAGACCGGAAGCCGAAACTCCCATACCTCACTTAGGTGATTGTAAAAACAAATGCACCCTGACACTTTCTCAAATCATTGGGTCGGCGGCAGGGGCTGTGTACTGTGGGGCTTTGGGCACCGGGCCCTTATTTAGGCGAGTAATTTTATGTTGCCTATTTAAAATTCATTTACATTTACGTGTTTTCGGCGGGGGAGTGAAGCTCCCCTCCAGCCTCCCGGCTGGAGTGAATGTTGTGTCGTGTGGGTCTGTCTAACAGTTGTAAGTTGTTTGCAAGTGTGCTATTAGTGTATTTTGTGTGAGTAGCCCTAGTCTCCCGATGTGTCCTATACAGGTCTCCATCGGGGTACGTTTTATACTATCAAAGTGTATCACATAAAGAGAATACTATTTAAAAATAAATTAGAGTTGGAGGGGCCCCTAGCACCAGTCTCTGAATCCAGTACCAATAGGGCCCCTCTTTCCCAAGTCGTCCTCTTCCCAACCTGCAACAAACTGACAGGTCAGTGCGTTATTATGAGTAATTTTGAAATTTATATTAAAAAAACTAATAAATAAATAAATTAGAAAAGATTAAAAAGTATATATATATATATAATATATATATGTGTTTGTTTTATATGTTTTTGGTTTTTTTTATAAGTTTTATAGTTTTTTTTTGTAGTAATAAATCATTTTGTTAAGTAAAATTAAAGTAAAGTTAGCCCCCCGACCCCTACCTCGACTGGCATGTGTGTCCCATGACCTGGAACTCGAGTGGTGGTTGGGGCTATTTCCCACCTGTCACGAGTTCCCACATAACCAGCCTGGGCAGGGCGCCCTTCTTGAAAAGCGGCCAGTTCATGCATATCTGCAAACATGGTCGCATTTTCTGTCGTGTTGTCTCTTTTTCTAAGTTTTTGTGGTTTTTCTATCTGCTGTGGTGTAGGTGTTTGTTCTATGTATGGGGTTTTTAGTACTGGAAATTCAATCTCTGACTGAACATTTGTATGTGGTTTTTCTTTCGGTTTCTGTTGTGTGTCTGATAATGGTTTGGCAGCCTTCGGTGCCATCCATTGTTTTCGTGTTTGTATATGTTTTTTGATGACTTCGCACTGCTTCCACGCAGCCGAATGTCCTATTTGTTTACAAAGTGTACATTGCCACTTTGTATTGTCGTGTTCTGTATTAGGGCAGTCTGCCTTTGCATGATCTGCTGCACACAAAAGGCAGACTGGCCTGAGTGTGCAGTTCTTCTGAGTGTGGCCCAGTGCACAGCAGCAGCTGTACTGCACCACATCCTCAGGACGATGTCTGTACATTTCGATTTTAACTGGCAGATGACAAAGTCTGCTCAGTTTCAGTATGTCGTATTCGTGATGCTTTTGCACTACAGCCCCAAAGACTACAGGTGCATCAGCAGGTGTTCGGAATTTCCAAATGTGTACTGGAGTAAATTGAAAATCTTTCAAGTGTCTGCTTATTTGTTTTATTTCGGTGGTATGTGTTAACCCTTTAATTACTATCTTGTTCGGTTTTTCGCTTGTTTTAGCATGTGTATAGTACTGTATTTTCTGTTCTTTCAAAAGTGTCAATAAATCTTAGTGGTTCTCTAACTTAACAACCACCTTCAAGTGTTGCTTTTTAGTGACAGTTATTTTTTTCCCAAAGTAACCTGTATTAGCCAAAGTTCTAAGTCTCGTGGTGTCCGGAATATACACTGGAGGCGCGATTTTATATTTAATAGTGTTTTCTGAAACAACAGTTTCGGTAGTGTCCTTACTACAGTTTGATTCGCTATCCTCACCCAATGGTGAGAAAGCATTTTCGGTCAAAAAAATCGATATGTGTCTCTTTCTGATTGGTTGTGTGCGCTGTATGTTTCCTATTGGGCCTCTGCCATTGTGTAGTGNATCGATATGTGTCTCTTTCTGATTGGTTGTGTGCGCTGTATGTTTCGTATTGGGCCTCTGCCATTGTGTAGTGTGTTGTGCAACCGATGAAGAGGAGGCCGACGCCTCCCCTTCGCTGTGAGACTCACCTGAAATCATCGATGTGTGCCTAGGTACACCTAAAGCAGTGGTAGCTGACCAGGCATCCTGAGGGGTAGCGAGGCTAGGCCAGAAGAGGAAGCGCTACCTTCCTCAACCACTGCCTGGTTGCAAGTGTAGAGACCTGTCAATATTCGCCTTATTATTTAAGGACAGACTGAACTACAATTACTGCTCGTTTCACCAGCCTCAGTTATTGACCAAAAAAATATGTTTGACACGCTTCGTAGGACTATTTAGCCAATTATATAAGTTCAGCGGTGGAGTGGCCAATATCTTTTGAAGAGATCAAGCAGATATGTGACGTTGATTACAATGCAACGGCCAATTAAAACATGTACAGTGCTCACTTGTTTATAAGGCAGTGAAGTATATCATGTCACCGAAAGATAACGCTAACTTTGCCGGTCTCTACAGATTCGTAAACCTTGCTGTTGTTCTACGTCTTTGCTGTTTCATATCACTGACCACCGAACACTAAGCGTACATATCATTAGTTGTGATAACAGAATATGTTCTTTGCTAGCTGAAATACAGCACGCAACCCAATATTTATTATTTGAAACACCAGGAACCATAAATTAATGTGGTAGTGGACGGGACAATAATATTACGCACAGGTTTTATGCGGCCTACTTTTACGAGTAACTGGATACACTCTTTTAATATTTGCATATTATGACACAAAACTTTAATAGCTACATAAATTAGCTATTACAAGAACAAGCTTGTTAACACTTACATTAAAGGTACACAGAACATTTTTGCATGTGAACCTACGACTGAGAAAACACGTGACATTGAAAGAGAGAGTTTATACTGTTACAAATGGGACATCAAAAAAATACTGATAGAGATAGTAGATTCGTGGCACTCACATCAATTTCTTCAATTCCTCAGCACGGTATATAAAATTTTTCAACAATATTCTTGGGTAAATTTCTAAAATATTTACAACAATGTGTACCCGATTTTGGCGGGAAGTTTTCATTTGTGGTTGTATTTCAAAATAATTTAACTGAGCTCCACTTTCATAATCGAATGTTTTTAACTGATACGTGTGCAATGTGTATACGTGCGAATCGGCCGCGATCAGTGCCCGAGTAACGTTATATAGATTGGTTATTCAAGTAAAAAAGGCCTTGTTGCAAATATTCGCGGCCAATAACCAATAATCCAATCACGAAAGATGTTCTGAACTAAAATGTTTTGCAGTAGAGCTGGTCCAGGAATTTTTCCGCAATAAACAGCTTCTTCTACCTACCAGGTATCAGCAGATAAAATCTACTTCAGGCAAATTCTGCTCGACTAACGTGGGCGTTTCCATTGAAAGAAAAAAACTACACGTTTTGTTTTATCATTCAAGAGTATTTGTGTGGGTTTACGTGATATTATGTAAACAGAAATTCGTACCTCTGCAATCACGCTTGAATAACGGCTAGGTAAACGGAAAATTTTGTATCACTATGTGATTTGTTTAACATGTCAGATCACCTGAAAGCTCCCTCACAAATAATAAATACATAATTATCATTTTATGTAAGAAATGCGTGTGTGTGCAAACCGAATGTTACTCATGATCGCAAAAAATGTAGAATAAAGGTAAACACAAATATATTGTAAATTATAAGTATTGCCGCTTTACTAAATAATTTTAAAATTCACGTTTAAACCTATGACACTAAAGTGATTGTGAATAAATGTTACAGCAAATTTTTTAATACGTATTAATGAAACGAATTTAGAAACTGGACTTGCGTATGTTTTAATATTTCTTCACTTGATATCAGAGTATGTGGAGAAAATTGCTACCACAAATTAAACTACATATTACGCCGGAAGTAGGATTGGTATGTATTTTCGAAATTAATGATAATTCTCTTTCCCTCAGATTATTATTTATGTTTATATGCTTGAAATACTGGAAACTTTTCATATTCAAGGAGCGTGTTCTTGGAAATCTGAAGCTTTTTCCTTTGTGAGCACAAACAAAATGTACGCAAATCAGATTTTGTTCTTCTCCGTATCCTAGTTTCTTTAAAAAGAACCACGTGTACCCACGGTTTCTTTCACATAGAATACAGAATTTAAATTTTTGAAGGTAAAGAAAAGTTTCTCTTTGACTATGCCCGCTATAAGTTTTCTGTCTAGCATACTAAAACCGGAATCTTTCAATTTTTTTCTGTTTTAAACATCCGCCAAGAAATTGAATCTTTAATGCGAATTAATGTGTGGCAGATAGCAATTAAATATATAATTTTCTTCTGGGTGAAGCCATCTACTGCCATTTACTCCTCACCGGTAATTGGAATGTTTTATCCTGAGTATTAATAATTTATAATCATTAGTACATTATTGTTTGTGAAAATTGCAACACCCAAAAAGAATGGCCCGAATGAATCCAAACTAGTAGGACGTGTAGAACAGCGTACCAGCAATAAGCGATAGNAACACCCAAAAAGAATGGCCCGAATGAATCCAAACTAGTAGGACGTGTAGAACAGCGTACCAGCAATAAGCGATAGCGATTGCAGAGAGATGGCGTACACGTAGGCCCAGCAGTGACCTCTAGTGTGTGACTGGAAAGGTCAGTGTTACGCCAAACTCAGTCAGTGAAGAGCCGTCAAACGCAGTGAAAGNGACCTCTAGTGTGTGACTGGAAAGGTCAGTGTTACGCCAAACTCAGTCAGTGAAGAGCCGTCAAACGCAGTGAAAGCAAGTGCCAGTATGCCTCGTCGACGTCAAAGGGCGTCTTACCATCGTGTGAGTGAGTTTGAACGAAGTAGACAGATAGGTATCCGGGAAACGGGTTTGTCACACCGTGACATTTCGTCTCGTACAGGGCATACTGCTACTACAGTGATGCGTGTGTGGCACCAGTGGATATAAGAGGGTCGTACGCAGCGACGGGCAGGTACTGGACCACGCAATGTGACAACAGCACGGGATGGTCGCCATCTTGTCCGCATGGCCGTAACGGACCGTACAGCCTCGTCCACAGTGATGGCTCGACACTGGAGCACTGCAACGGGTGTGGATCTGTCTGCGTCGACGGTTCGACGCCATGTGCTGTGGGATGGACTGGTGGCACGCATGCCATTGCTTCGGCTTCCATTGTCCAAAATCCACAAACGCCTCAATCTGCAAAGGGCACGTGAGCGCCGTCACTAGCGTACTTATTTGAAAAAGGTAGTGTTTTCGGACGAGTCCCACTTAAACCTGTCCTACAGTGTTGAACGCCTACGTTTAAGACGCTACCGTGGTGACAGTAATCTGGCAGCCTGCATTGTGGAGCGGCATAGCAGACCAACGCCAAGTGCAAGAGTTGGGGACACCATTGGATACATCATGCAATCTTGACTCCTACGTTTTGAGGACAATCTGAACAGCAACCCCTACATCAGGGAGATTTTAGAGACTCAGTNATGCAATCTTGACTCCTACGTTTTGAGGACAATCTGAACAGCAACCCCTACATCAGGGAGATTTTAGAGACTCAGTTACTGCCCCCTCGTTCAGGCAACTCCACATGTCATATTTTAGCAGGACAATGTCTGGCCACATGTGGTGAGGAATGTGCAAGCTTTCTTCAGTGAACGATTGTTACCAGTACTTCCCTGTCCTGCACGTTTGCCTGACATGTTGTTGAAGGAACGTATCTGAGATATGGTTGGTCGGCAACTTGTTCGTCACGGTCCTCCAGCAACTACTGTTGGTGCTTTGTGGACTCGCATACAAACCGCGTGGAAGGGGATTCCCCTTTAACATATTCAGGCCCTTTTTGATTCCATGCCACGACGTTTGGGGGCCCTGATTGCAACATGTGCGGGTTTCAACCATAATGAATGCCGAAGGACAGAGACCATGTACAGTTTTATAATCCTAATCTATTGTGTATCGTCGTATACCTAATATGTGGTATAGAATTCATTTCAATCACATTTATCCTTCTTCGTGTTGCTTTTTTTTTTAACAAACTTTAGTGTATATGTAATATTCCAAAGAAAGAGCGCTGCAGTCCTCCGTTATGTTAGGGATATATTGAAGAACCTGCTAATAAAAGGATAATTTTACCATTTCCATGTCTTACCCTTTTTGATTTCATTTAAAATAAATATTAAATATGTTTTATGCACTTGTAAGTATAGTATTTTGAATCAAGAATCACCGCAATATCACCTCAAATTTAAGAGATTTTGGGCAATCCGTGAAAACACATTTTATTCATTTTTACTCCTATAACTGCCGAATTTCCCAAAAACCTTTATTAGGGAAGTCTGAACCTTAATTAGGAAATACCCCTAAAATTTTATGTTTCTAATACAAGTGGTTTTGGCTGTGCAGTGATAAATCAGTCAGCGAATGAGGACACTTTCTTCTACATATGGACCTTTCAAGAAAATATAAAATATCTAGTCAATTAACTTTCATATTGAAAAACCTCTTTGGTAATAATTTAATAAAATAAAATATTTAAAAATATTCTGTTTTTTTTTAACTTTAACATTTTGAAGAATTTCAGAAAAACTTCACTATAAAACTAAAACATTTAAAACTCGTTTTTTTAAATAATGCTTAGGATACATGTGTTTTCTTAGAAAGAATTAAAATATAGAACAGATAAGTAAACAGAAGTGATCTTATATAGCAGCATTTTAACTGAAAAAACTAATAATGTAGCTACAAATTATATTTTTTGGAAATTCACACTCTCAAACCTTTATTTTGAACATCAAATTGTCTCATTAACATTAATAAGCTGCATGTTGGTAGTTGAAAACAGACTGCATATTTTTATCACTAAAAATATATGGAAGCCACTGAAAATAATGTTGGATTCCTGAAAATAACAAACTGGGCAGGGTCAAATTTTACGAAATATTTTTTTGTCTGTAATGTAGGTATATTTTATGGTAATTGGCTACGTGATTCCTTTTTTGGCTAGACCTTACTGTAACCGTTTTACTAATGGTGTACTTAATTTTGTAAACTTTACAAATGCATCAAATTCATGGCGTAAGTTGTAAATGTCAGGCAATCATGTTCAAATAGTCCAAGAGTATGTCGTGTTACAAGTATAATTTGTTAATGGTTAATGTCATGCCCAAAACTGTAGCATCGTTATGGGTGACAGCAAATATTGCAAATATTATAGAGCTGCACATAACATTTTTGTTGCTTTTGAGGGCGAATTGAAAACTATTCACCATAAAACATGCCTTCCATAATTCATTTTTACCTATTTGTAACATGTTTAAAATATTTATTACTAATACCAATATGGAAGGAAGATTACCTGGCAATTTTATCTCTTCGCACTGACTGGTGAATAGCGTTAGGCAATAAGCCCATAAACTTCTGCCCTTTTGTTGGCGCTTGCAAGTCTAGCTCGTGAAACAAAGTAAAGTTTCGCTCCTTTATGGTAAGGTACGTTATAGCGCAAGTTTGCAGACTTTTGCTAGGTGTTTCAGTTAAAATGTCTAAATTACGAGGGTAAAACAGCCAAAATAAACCGATTTAGAATTATGTTATTACAAAAATTGCATTACCGTAAAGGAGGCGGGAATGTGAGATATGCTTGTCAGAAATGTATAGTTTTTAAAAACAGCTGCTACCCGAGCAAAGGAAATCAACTCAATGAAGTCAGTACTTTCATTAGCAAACGGAGTTTATTATGAAATAAAGAATGATCCTGAACTACAGGTACAAACTCTGGCAGGTGATTCCCGATGCAAAATGGTATATAAACATTATTAGCTACGAACGATGTCGTACAGTTACTCGTAGGAGAGATAGCAACCATTAAAAATCGACATTTCAAATGGTTCTTCCACAAAATAATGAAACCTACATGAGACGAAAGATCCATTCTGTGAATAATGTGTTTTTTTTAAACCACGACCTGAAACCTGCGAACAGTTGTGGCGTACTATCATTCCCTGCATTGAGACACTAGAGGGTGGTATGCTATTATCCTACCAATGTGTATTGTTATGAAGTGATCAGGCCTTAGCTGAATGGTCTGCCTGATCACACCTTCAAACATGGAACCAGGACACGAGTGTGATTGAAAAAACACCTTGCGAAAAACAGTTGCAGAAATCCCCTCCACCAGCCAGTAAACGAGGCCGAAAATATTAAACAATGCACCCGATATAGGCCAGCATAATACCGGGAGTGGATTCTTTTGTCGTCAACCCGACAAGAGAGAAGACCCCGCACCCGGTGTTACGCTGGCCTAATTAAGGCGCGTTGTTCAATATTTTCGGCCTCGTTTACTGGCCGGTGGAGGGAATTTCTGCAACTGTTTTTCGCAAGGTGTTTTTTCAATCACGCTCGTGTACTGGTTCCATGTTTGAAGGTGTGATCAGGCAGCCCGTTCAGTTAAGGCCTGACCACTTCATAACAGTACTTAACCCTCGGATATTTTGTAAATACATCATAATCATACGTTACTGCACGGAATCACGTTAATTTAATGTAACTCTCAGGCAAACAGTGTTCGAGACAACGGACAAAGTTTGTACCTGGCAGGCAACCAAGTGCACCCTTAACATCATTTGTCTGTTTTCTCGCAAACTGTTCGCCTGAAAGTGTTACATTCAGGTGGCGGTATTTGTGTTTTAACGTACTGTGCGTATAATTATGACGTCTTAAAGAAATACTCTAGGGTTACACACGCATTGGTAAAACACTAAAATACAGCCTTCTATGTTCTCACTGTACGGGGGTGATAGTACTCCACGACTGTTCGCAAGTTTCAGGTCTTGGTTAAAGAAAAAATTATGCACAGAACTGCTCTTCCATCTCATGTATATTTTATTATTTTCAAACCGTATGATATATCGAATTGCAAGGGTGGCTACCATCCTTGAGAGTTACTGTACGACATAGTTCGTATAATGTTTTCAATCCCGTTTTGCATAGGGAATCCTCACAGCATATGTACCCGNAGTTACTGTACGACATAGTTCGTATAATGTTTTCAATCCCGTTTTGCATAGGGAATCCTCACAGCATATGTACCCGTAGTTAAGGAACATTCTGCATATACAACTAAGTATTATCATGTCATACGGTCAAACGTTTTCTAAAGGGACTAGATAAATACTTCTGGACTTAAACCTAGTAAGTAAGAAATTCGAGCACTCAAAAACAATAATATTACTGAGAAATACCATGCAGGTGCCAATATGTTGCTCTTGGGTTTCTGCGGAAAACAGCCCGTATGAAAGGAGATAATGTCTGAAACCAAGTTATCGAGAGTATTGCAAAGTAAAGAAACAATGACTAAACTGGGAAGTTGATATCTTTAAGAAAAATTTCAATACATAATGGATGTTCACAAGTCCCTGTTAAAATTACAAATTCATGAAAGGAACTGTGCTGCTCTAAAGTGAACAGTATAAAGCAAGATAAGCGTAGGAAATCCATTAGGTCTCAGCGCAGATTTCCAATGATAACGTTCCCTGTTATTTCATAAAATGATCAATAGAAGGTGTTCAGCAATCTAGCTCATTACTTGCATACGAAATCTCTATTATGTCGGCACCCGGCAACAAAGCACAAACAAAACACTGTAAACAAAGTAACACGCAGAGAGCCCGTGGAAGTTGACGTGTGGGTTGGATGTGAACGGTTGAGGAATTATAAAAAAAAAAATTGTATCGTGTTCTATTCACTGCTGGCATTTGCAAACACAAAATCCACGGCAAAAATTAACAATGGCGAGTATAAAACTAATAGGAAAATGACCAGATAAATGTTACAACAGCTACAATGTAGGGATTTTGAGCAAACATATTCACAACCAGTAAGAAACTTATATAATAAAATAGAGAATCATTAATTAAATCATAGGTGGTAAGCGAAAAATAAATGTCTAAAAAAGCAGCAATATCCTAGCCAGTTGCAGATATACAACATCTATATATTCCGCCATGAAAACGTTCGTTTTGTTCTGCTGTTACTTTACTACGTATCTTGTGACCTCGTGGGACAAGATTCCACATTTGAAACAGGTTAAATATCTGTTGGTTTATCGCTATGGGTATGAAGATATTGGCCATTTTCCGATTACAGTAGCAATACCAATAAATCATGGTTAAACGATACAATGAGTTTATCCAGTTGTTCGAAACTTGATTAGAGTAGTTTTCTTATTCATTTTGCGGAAGAAGTGGGTTATTTCAAATATCGTATATTGCAGTGAAGTAATAATTTAGTAACGAAGGTTAACCCGTTCGTTTGCATCTTAATCAATAAAACTCAGCTTCTATAAAGAAGTAATATTTTATCAATTTCCGAGATTAAGTGGTATAATATTTGTTGCATTAATACTTCAAGGTTGATGCACACTTACTGCAACCAAACAGAAGTTATATGGGACTAACCTATTGCCACCACTTGAATAATACTAGTTTTGTTGGCCTCTGTATTCCACTTACTACGACATATTGGTTCACATTGAACTGGATACCCTTACTGTGTTGTAAAACGTTTGTAGTTGCCTGCATATTAGCCAGTAGAATGGAATGTTATCTGTGCCTCAGTTAAAGCTTCCCTTCTTATTCAAAGTATTCGTTCAAGTTTGTGTACAAAAATCAATAGTTAATTAGGAAATTAGTTTCATTTTAAGATCACGATACTCACTGTCAAAGAGACTTATTCATATTGGTGCATTATTTTCTTGAATCGCAGAGAAATAACAGTGAAGCCCGTGATACAGTGAAGCGTCCCCTTTCACGCAACGGCGAGTGCTGCCACGATGAACCTTTAACAAACCAGACACACAAAAAATCCTACATACAGACTAGAAAAATATCTCGAAGAACTCGAGCCTATGGTGTTTCTGGGTATCTCTTACTATTTCATAGCCATCAAGGGTGAGTCAAGAAAATCTCGATGAAAATCAAAATTGAATAGAGTCCTTGAAATTTTCCATATCACCAAGTGAGTAGCAAATATTTTCCGAGCTTTCAGGAATGAGAAAGTTGATATTACGCATGGTTGACCCCTTGCAGGTAATTAAAAAATTTGTAAAATTTGCAGATTTTCGTTATTATTTTTGTTGTCTTCCTTCACTAATGGTCTAGTGGAAAGTCACTAGCATGTCATCGCTACGGTCCCCAGTAGATGGACATTTTTTTAAACAGGGATTCTCATATGATAAATGTAGTGTGATGAATTTTCTCGGAGTGTTCCCATTTCTGCCCCGTCCTCATTCCGTATGCTAAGCCCTTTTCTCACCNGTAGTGTGATGAATTTTCTCGGAGTGTTCCCATTTCTGCCCCGTCCTCATTCCGTATGCTAAGCCCTTTTCTCACCTCGCCTTATTTATCATGCTTGCTCCAATTACCGCCAGCTAGTTTTACTCATTCATGTATGTTTTTTTTCATGTTACCTGAATACAGACGGGAACAGCGTGAAGATTTTCGTTCAAAGAGGGTTTTTTTCTCGGCTGGCACAGGGTAAAAATGGCACGTGTGCATTCAATATTCGTGAGGTGAGATTGTGTGTGGCATGTGGGACGCGAGCATACCTATCCGGCACCTGCACCGCGCGCTCTCGGCTGTTGCGGGCTTGTGTCGAATGAGGCTCGTACATTATGCATGCGAGTGTACATAGGAGCAGCGAGGCGCGACGTGGGGGCACTCTGCCCCTGCGGTA
>NQII01011568.1:2866-23101 GCA_002778355.1 Clitarchus hookeri
GTTAGATCAAGTATACAAACATCCCAAAGCACTTGTTTACTAATCAGTGTTCTAACCTCAAATCCAATCCACGTCTTTTATGATAGTCGTTTTGGAAGAAAAGCATTTCAATGTTGGTACACAGACGCTGGTTCTGGTCATTCAGCGAAACCGCTCTACCCAATATTCACTCTACGAGTGCAATTCACAAATAATGAGTAGAAATAACTCTTAAATTAGTGGATGCCAGCAACTGAAATGATCAGTAGAATTTTAGTGATTCGAATGGAGCAGTTCCAACAGACCTGCAGTAAAATTCGCTGATTTGGAGCAGTGTTGGCTGTTTTGATTTTAGATTTCAGGACTTAGTCTCGTGGCCAGGAGAGAGACAGGTTTGCAATGTTCCAGCAACATCTTCCACTCGCAGGTCACTCAGCAGCAGATACTGACTGAGCTCCATTCCTCACACACCAGATATAGGAATGGCATTCCCGCCAATTACTCTGAGCCTCCCTCCCAGGGTACGCAATATGACATCCCATTGTTATATGTGGTCGTCGAGGAGATTCGCACATTGGAAGTACGAGGACACCATACGTACTTCCATACGGTTGTGAACTATTTGTGCACAAACATGGCATTACGATAAAACACCAGTAATCATCATCGCATGTGGATACATAACCCACTAAACAAAGATTCTGAAGTCAGTTATATTTTATTTTTAAAAAAAGTCTGTAAAGAAATGTAATGCCTTCAGTTCACTTTCGAAAATCTTGGCTAGGAACTACGTTTCCTTGTAATTTTTTTTTTTTTTCATTCTTCGGCCATATGTTAGATTAACATTGCAATGGGCCTAATTTCTTTATTCATGCGCCATCCAAAAAGAACGGAAGAAAGAGGAGTTACACAGGTCAAGATACAAGCTATGACATGGGCAATAGAAACCTTCAGAATGGTGGGTCAAGAAGACGAACAGAAGGAAGAGAAGATACTCGTGCAGCTTCAGGTAGTTGGTATAAACATGAGCAATCAAAACTTGCAGAATGGTATGTAGGTATTGGCATGCAGGTTCAGGTACTCTACATAAACAGTCAAAACTTTCATAACGGTATGCAGGTGTATGCCACGTGTAAGAACGGAAGTGAGAGGAGCAACTCACGCAGGTCCGGATACTTGGCCTGCACAGCAGCTGGAAGTGCCTGCATCGGTACGTATCCCGCGAGGTCGCGGGGAGACAGCAGCTCGCTGAAGTGCTTCTGGAGAGGCACACTGCCCACGAAGAGTGGTAGCTGCAGCACCAGTGGCTCAGGGTCGCCCACCAGCTCCACCACGAACTGCAACACACAGCCACCAGTGTGTTGGTGATGGGAGGAACACGCGAGGGTCAATCAACTTGCCAACTTGTTCCCTTCCTCACGGATACTTTACCACCACTTACCTACTACCAATCAGTCCAGACTGGAGAACCTCCTCTCAGATTTACTCATTCTTATTTCTGTTCTAGAATAATTCTGATGATATAGAAGCATAAACCAATACAAAAACATGTACTGTGATGTTTTGTAGTTTTCTTTCCAATGTTTACATTTAGCTCCATAGTACAGTACATGATATCACGCTATAGCAAATGTAAATGAATCTATAATATATCGACACACCTCTGAAACATGAATTTCTATAGATCCAGTTTGCAAGAATAAATGTGCGTGAGTTATATTCATAACAATTCAGGGTTTAGAGCGAGTTGGAGAAGGAGCAAAAGAATGAATGCGAGTGTGAATGGAAGCGAGAGTGAGAACGCCAATAAATATGTGTGTGTAGTTACCAGTGTGATGCGTGTGTGAGCAGCAAGGCCGGCACAGCTTCAATATAAGGAGCTGCAGGTCAAGAGTCAAGTTAAATAATTCAGGACAAACATGTTTCATGTGAAAGAATAGAGCAGGCAACTGGTTTCATATCCCACCTTCGGTGCCAGTTTTAAAACTACCACATAGAATTTAATAAGATTTGACAAGCTTGTAATATAGATTCAGTTTAAATTTGGTTTCATTTGTTTTTATGACCTACATTGATAATAATACATGGAACTGATTGTATTATTATGTGATAAATAGTCAGGAAATATAACTGCAGTCTGTTATATCTCAAAGCACTATCGTAAATAATAAAAAGTTGTGAGAAATGCCTTTGTAGTTTTTTTTTAACTCATGTAGCTGTTATCTTTTATCATCTTAAATTTATCTGATGCAATCCTAAGTTTACTTAATAATTTTAGTTTTGTTTTGACTCAAAACTTTAAAGAGATCAAAGCTATAGGTTTGTTTGACGTGACCAAATAATCTCCTAATTCTGTATAAAAATTGAATGTGACCTAATGTAGACATCTGAAGTACAAACGGTCTCCAACGCCAATTCTGCCAGTATTAACATATGCGGTTGCGTTTCCCGATACGAGCTGTGTTCGTTTTATTTAACAGTGGCGTTGCAGCAAAATGTGGTATTATAGTGGTATTAACGGTGACTTTCCAACTGTAACGTTCATGAGGGAGTTGAAATGTTATGTGGTACCTCTGGCTTGCAATTTAGAAAAAAGTTCACTGTGCCACAATTACTATGCTACTGGGTATGAGTTTTATTTATACTAGAGTGAAATTTACTTTGGAAGGACGTTCATAACCTGCTTAGGCATGCATACAATTAATCGAATATTAAGAAGACAAGTTTTTGTCTTCTACTCATGTCAGTAACACTAGCCTCAGAATTGCCAACAGAACTGTGAAAATCATGTGCTCGTGTGTTGATATTTAGTTTCTCAACACTTAATGGTTTTTGGTGAGAATATTTTACTTTTGTCAGTGAGGGTACTCCAAAAGCTAGAAAATTAAAGCATTTTATGTCACGTGCTTGTAACCATGCAACGTATCATGCGTATATGCATGACTGTAGACTAACAATGTGTACAGTAGTTGTAAATAAACGCCAACGGACCATCTATACAGCTCAAAGAATNCAGTCCTTCTTACTTGTCTAACTAGAGGTGCATCGGCGAAACTCTAGCTGACCTCTGCATTTTCTCGGCTGTTCTTAACTCAGCATAACCTTCACACGTGTCTATGTTCTCTCGCGTTCCTCGGTGCGTCGGCGATTTGCTGGTTTAACTTGGCATAACCTTGGCACGTGTTAATTGCTTATCCGCCCTCTCAGGCCGACCTGGCCTAGCAGCACGTGTCGTCTCGCGGCACGTGTCTACTTAGGGCGCTAGCAGGTGGTAAGATAGATGGGGGGGAGGGGAGGTAGGTGTGACAGAGGCGCTTCTAATACTAACCATATGTGGCACGCGCCAATCTGAATCAGTGATTTCAGTAAGCCCGATCATTTTACTGAATCTCCAGTTAATGAGCTGTTATCTATAGTCTATTCCCGTTTTCAATTCAGTTANGTAAGCCCGATCATTTTACTGAATCTCCAGTTAATGAGCTGTTATCTATAGTCTATTCCCGTTTTCAATTCAGTTATTGAATCAAACCTTTGAAAAAATCACCCCATGTTTAACGTGTTTCGTTGTTTCCTAAACATTTCGTGTATCACAGGTGTTTTATACTTCTGTTAATATAAAGACACCTAATTTTTGGTAACAAAATTTACTTATATTATATTTATCAATTATAATGGTTAATTTATAGCTAATATTTATCAAAGCAGGAAGAAAATAGGTTTGTTGGTAATACCTAGTAATAAATAGTTCTTTTGCAAAATATTATTATACTGAGCGTGCGCGAATGCAATGCATTTTCCCATTGGTCTAATTTTCTAGACTCGGGTAAGCTTTGCTTGCATGAGGCGGTTGAATATCCTAAAAGTAGAACCTTAACTGGGCTTCAGAAAATTTGGAAGTAATCGTGAATACTACACTGGCGGATCAATGGAATGAACTGATGATTTTCTGCTAGGCAAGTGCTGTCATAGACCCCAGACAAACACGACTGTCAAAGTCACTTGGTCAATAAAGAGGACAGACAAGCACATACATACAAATAAAATACGATTACCAATTTTAATTAAATCGAACTGCATTACAAATTGTTAGATCAAGTATACAAACATCCCAAAGCACTTGTTTACTAATCAGTGTTCTAACCTCAAATCCAATCCACGTCTTTTATGATAGTCGTTTTGGAAGAAAAGCATTTCAATGTTGGTACACAGACGCTGGTTCTGGTCATTCAGCGAAACCGCTCTACCCAATATTCACTCTACGAGTGCAATTCACAAATAATGAGTAGAAATAACTCTTAAATTAGTGGATGCCAGCAACTGAAATGATCAGTAGAATTTTAGTGATTCGAATGGAGCAGTTCCAACAGACCTGCAGTAAAATTCGCTGATTTGGAGCAGTGTTGGCTGTTTTGATTTTAGATTTCAGGACTTAGTCTCGTGGCCAGGAGAGAGACAGGTTTGCAATGTTCCAGCAACATCTTCCACTCGCAGGTCACTCAGCAGCAGATACTGACTGAGCTCCATTCCTCACACACCAGATATAGGAATGGCATTCCCGCCAATTACTCTGAGCCTTCCTCCCAGGGTACGCAATATGACATCCCATTGTTATATGTGGTCGTCGAGGAGATTCGCACATTGGAAGTACGAGGACACCATACGTACTTCCATACGGTTGTGAACTATTTGTGCACAAACATGGCATTACGATAAAACACCAGTAATCATCATCGCATGTGGATACATAACCCACTAAACAAAGATTCTGAAGTCAGTTATATTTTATTTTTAAAAAAAGTCTGTAAAGAAATGTAATGCCTTCAGTTCACTTTCGAAAATCTTGGCTAGGAACTACGTTTCCTTGTAATTTTTTTTTTTTTTCATTCTTCGGCCATATGTTAGATTAACATTGCAATGGGCCTAATTTCTTTATTCATGCGCCATCCAAAAAGAACGGAAGAAAGAGGAGTTACACAGGTCAAGATACAAGCTATGACATGGGCAATAGAAACCTTCAGAATGGTGGGTCAAGAAGACGAACAGAAGGAAGAGAAGATACTCGTGCAGCTTCAGGTAGTTGGTATAAACATGAGCAATCAAAACTTGCAGAATGGTATGTAGGTATTGGCATGCAGGTTCAGGTACTCTACATAAACAGTCAAAACTTTCATAACGGTATGCAGGTGTATGCCACGTGTAAGAACGGAAGTGAGAGGAGCAACTCACGCAGGTCCGGATACTTGGCCTGCACAGCAGCTGGAAGTGCCTGCATCGGTACGTATCCCGCGAGGTCGCGGGGAGACAGCAGCTCGCTGAAGTGCTTCTGGAGAGGCACACTGCCCACGAAGAGTGGTAGCTGCAGCACCAGTGGCTCAGGGTCGCCCACCAGCTCCACCACGAACTACAACACACAGCCACCAGTGTGTTGGTGGTGGGAGGAACACGCGAGGGTCAATCAACTTGCCAACTTGTCCCCTTCCTCACGGATACTTTACCACCACTTACCTACAGGTACTTACTAGTCAGTCCAGACTGGAGAACCTCCTCTCTCAAACTTACTCATTCTTATTTCTGTTCTAGAATAATGGCGATGACATAGAATCATAAACCAACACAAAAACATGTAATGTGGTGTTTTGTGGTTTTCTTTCCAATGTTTACATTTAGCTCCATATTACGGTACATGATATCACGCTATAGAAAATGTAAATGAATGTATAATATATCGATACATCTCTGAAACATGAATTTCTATAGATCCAGTTTGCAAGAATAAATGTGGGTGAGTTATATTCATAATAATTCAGGGTTTAGAGCGAGTTGGAGAAGGAGCAAAAGAATGAATGCGAGTGTGAATGGAAGCGAGAGTGAGAACGCCAATAAACATGTTTATGTAGTTACCAGTGTGATGCATGTGCGAGCAGTAACCCCGGCACAGCTTCAATATAAAGAGCTGCAGGTCAAGAGTCAAGTTAAGTAATTCAGGGCAAACATGTTTGATGTGAAATAATAGGGCAGGCAACTGGTTTCATATCCCACCTTCGATGCCAGTTTTAAAACTACTACATAGAATTTAATAAGATTTGACAAGCTTGTATTATAGATTCAGTTTAAATTTGGTTTCATTTGTTTTTATGACTTACAATGATAATGATACTTGGAGCTGATTGTATTGTTATGTGATAAATAATCAGAAAATATAACGTCAGTCTGTTATATCTCAAAGCACTATCGTAAATAATGAAAAGTTGTAAGAAATGCCTTTGTAGTTTTTTTTAACTCATGTATCACCTTAAATTTATCTGATGCAATCCTAAGTTTAATTAATAATTTTAGTTTTGTTTTGACTCAAAACTTTAAAGAGATCAAAGCTATACGTTTGTTTGACGTGACCAAATAATCTCCTAATTCTGTATAAAAATTGAATGTGACCTAATGCAGACATCTGAAGTAACTGTAACTGAAGTACAAATGATCTCCAACGCCAATTCTGGCAGTATTTACACACACTGTTGCGTTTCCCGATAAGAGCTGTGTTAGTTTTAATTAACAGTGTCGTTGCAGCAAAACGTGGTATTATAGTGGTATTAACGGTAACTTTGCAACTGTAACATTTATGAGGGAGTTAAAATGTTATGTGGTACCTCTGGCTTGCAATTTAGAAAAAAGTTCACTGTGCCACAGTTACTATGCTACTGGGTATGAGTGATATTTATACTGGAGTGAAATTTACTTTGGAAGGGAATACAGAACGTTCATAACCTGCTTAGGCATGCATACAATTAATCTAATATTAAAAGGACAAGTTTTTGTCTTCTACTCATGTCAGTAACACTAGCCTCAGAATTGCCAACATAACTATGGAAATCATGTGTTCGTGGGTTAACATTTAGTTTCTCAATACTTAATGGTTTCTGGTGAGAATAGTTTACTTTTGTCAGTGAGGGTACTCCAAAAGCTAGAAAATTTAAGCATTTTATGTCACGTGCTGGTAACCATACAACGTATCATGCATCTCTGCATGACTGTAGACTAACAATGTGTACAGTAGTTGTAAATAAACGCCAACGGACCATCTATACAGCTCAAAGAATNTGCATGACTGTAGACTAACAATGTGTACAGTAGTTGTAAATAAACGCCAACGGACCATCTATACAGCTCAAAGAATCCCTATACTAGTCAATGAAGCTTCTTTCTACAGTAGAATGAGTACATCGTAGCCTGATTAAAACTTGGCCAAGGGAAGCGAGCAGTATTTAAAAAAAAATTGTTCTTAAATAAACAGTCTGCTAACCATGTTTCAAGCTATGTAGTTATTTTGACAGTTGTATAGGCAAAGAAAGCAGTGTAATGTTGGTGGTAGGAAGTTGGTAATAGCACCACAAGCGAATCAGTGAAAAACAATCAAGTCAAAGCGAAGTTAAACTACTCGAATCAGTGAATATGGCTTCCCTTAGAAAAGGTTGAAAACCACAGGTTGTTTAAATGAAATAATTGCACTGATAGAATAAGAGACAGATAACTGCGTACGGCGTAATGTATATTGTTTTTTGTTGAATTTAGCAAACTCGATACGAGAAATGGACATATTTGTGATAGTCACTATTTATATTGTGCAACTTAACGTAATCTAAAAGTAAAAAAAAAAAATTGCAATTTAAGGTAGTTTGAAAGCGAAAAAATTCGCGGTGCTCATGATTTGAACCCACAGTATCCCCGCTTCCAGACCATTACATCACCAATCGAGCTACCAAGCCAACGTTATTTGTAAAACGCAAAATACAGGTAGGGCCTATAATATTTTTAATGGAAAATATGTAGATTTAAATTCAATGTCCCTTCTTTTCACTTTTAGTTTAATTGGTATCATTAGAATTGTTAAAACAAATGGTACTTATGGATGCTCTCATTTAACCACATTTAATGCGGTTTTAACCTTCAAACCAGAAGCTATGATGAATACGTGAAAACGAAATGAAAGACTGAATGTTCGCGTTGCCTCGTAAAATTGTATAGTAAAATACGAAACACACGTTTGAAAAATAATATCAATAAATGAAGGACAACTGACATTCTTTTCACTAATTGATCAGTGGAATTGATTGAAGTGACTGTTGAGTTAGTAAGTTGCTGTGACTGATTTAAAGAGCGAAATGCTCCCAGATACATATTGAGAGTGAGTGTGATGGTGTAGTGCACTCACGTCGAGGCGGTACTCGATGTCCATGAGCTTGCAGCAGTTGGTGAACTTGCTCGTGGGTGGCACAGGAGGTACAGGCAGCCTCACGCGACTCCAGGTGTCCGACTCCCCGCTGGGCACCGCCCCCCTCTGCACCTCGCTCACGCTGCCCTCCGACACGTAGTTGCGGAACCCCTTGCTGGAGAAGTACGTCACCACCTGCCGCCCCCACCAGCACACCGCATCTTTCTCCAGGGTCTCCCGTGTTTCACAACTCTCACCTTAGTTTACCCACACACTTCCTCTAGGCGCCGCGGTGGCTGAGCGGTTAGCCTGCTAGCCTCCCACCAAGGCGAACCGGGTTCAATCCCTGGCCGGGCCACTCCCGTATTTTCGCATGTGGGAATCGTGCCGGACGATCTCGGGGATCTGCAGTTTCCCCTGCCCTTTCATTCCGGCGGTGCTCCATACTCACCTCACTTCACCCTCATCGGCTCTCAAGACCTCGATTTTAAGAGCCGCCTAAATCTCCCCACTCACTCACTCTAGTCTCCAGTTTCAGGTACTTGATAACGTATTTCTCGTATTAAAAAAATGTTTTATTTGCTCATTACAGTCATTGGATGAGTACATTTTCAGTAAAATGTCGTTCCCGAGCCATAACCGATATTTATAGTTGATTTATTTTATATTATTTCTATCATTTTTATGCTGGCATTGGTAAGCTAGAAGCTCCAGTAAAAAAAAAGAAAAAAAGCAATTAAATGCAGCTAAATACTGCTGAAAGTTTTTCAGGTATGAAAAATGTAATGCAAATTTTCTAAACTGGTATAAATTATAAGCCAAATATAAATAGTGCAATAAAAAATTTTCAAAATAAAAAAAATTTAGTTGAATTTACAATTTGGTATCCTCATTCAATTCAAGCTATTTTGTAAATAGGTCTTTAATACATGCAAATTTATGAAAGAATATAAAGCAATCGATCTTTATTCATAGAACATAAACATTTATTGAAATAACATTTATATAATGTTTACTTATGATTTCCTTCCAAACGATAAAAAAAAATGTCGCTAACGCCATGATGGGGTGATTTATTTGTTCGGCTGTAGGCTAATCGGGTCATTTGATTCCCTTCACTCAAATTCAGAACTTGAGGGTACGTTTATAATTTTCGTGACAGTTAGAACAGTGTTTTGTTAGTATACATACACTGAAGAGCCAAAACAACTAGTACACCTGCCTAATATCGTGTAGGGCCCCTCCCAGCACGCAGAAGTGCCGCAAGACGATGTGTCATGGACTCGACTAATGTCTGAAGGTATGCAGGAGGCAATTCACACCATGAATCCTGCAAGGCGGTCCACAAATCCAATCTGCGCCAATTTGAGAGAAAGGGTTGCACGTCTGTCACGTTTTATGATTCTCGTCAGTCGTCGTTTGTCCCGTTCGTTCACGATATTTTCCCGGCCGCAGCGACGTCGAAGATGTAATGCTTTACCGGATTCCCGATATTCACGGCACACTCGTGAAATGGTCGTACGCGAACATCTAAATGTTATCGCTACCTGGGAGATGCTATGTCCCGTCTCTCGTGCGCCGACTATAACACCACGTTCAAACTCGCTTAAATGTCGATAACCTGCCATTGTAGCAGCAGTAACCGATGTAACTGCCGACCGCACCGCTTTACTCTGTTATTTGCATGCGCACGCGTATGCCAGTTTTTTTGGCTCTTCAGTGTACGTCCTTTGCGGAAGGAACGTGAGTTAGACTCGGTGGCGACTCACCTGGCGGAGACAGGCGCACGTCCTGCGCACCTGCCTGTTGCTCATGTTTAGTACATCCGCGCTCACGTGCACATCCTCGCCCGGCACACACCCGCGCCTCCTGATGCTGGCGGACACGACGACGGTTCCCTTGCGGCAGCAGAACAGACAGGAGTTGGTGCTCCGCTGCTCGCTGGCGCCGCCCTGCGGACAGACCACGCCACCGTCTCACCCACACGCACTACTGGTAACGTCCACCCCCGCTCAGCTTAGCTTGGCATGCGCTGCTGTTTCAAACAGAACGCTTCTAAGCTGCCGGGCTATTAACAAATGCTATTCATGTTCATGTAAAAATAAAATCGTAATGTATTTTTGCACTAGCGACATTTAAATGCATTAACTTTATTCCGTAACTGTTATTCACACCCTCCGATGGTGTTCAAAACCCGACACAAGCTGCAAATCACTAGTAATAAAATGTATTTTAATAATAAACACCTGTGCATAAATTCTTAAATGTACAATTTCATTCATACGCTTAGCTATATGGTTGTATTTGATGTGGTCTGTACTAAGATCTGGTCATATTTCCGACGCAATCGTGCAAGTTACTACTTACAACTGTACTGAAAACTAGTTTCATTTTACGGAACACGCTTTATCAATATCCGGTATTGCACAGGTTTTAACACAGCACTCGTACGCGAGTGGCTGTCTTGTACGGGGTTCACAAGAAAGAGAAGCCAGTTACGCTGTATGGACGCATGCGAATACTTTCTCATGGCGCAGAGTCTGCTCGCGGTCACGTGATCGAGCAGTAGTTGTGAGTGGTGCTCGGACTTAGGCACCCGAGTAGCGGACGCGCGGCCTTGAACTCGTAGCACACTGCCTTGAGAGGAATCCCTAGTCAAGGCTGTTCGCGGTAAACTGAGCGCTTTCGAAAGATCTACTTGTACGTACGTTGAGTATTCTTACATCGCCACGGGGCCTGATCACTTTACTCCTGCGCCGGTCAAGCGAAACTGCGAAATTACAAGAAAAGTAAATATTTTACAAATGTACTTATGCTTACAGTTACTAGCATTAAAAAGACAGAAAGGAAAATAAGTAATTTCGCTATTCACAGATGTTTACCTCGGACTTTTAAATTCAAGGTTAAGACACGGAACTACTTTATTTCCGTCGTCACCGACTTTACTGCGCGTTTACCACTCTTTGCGTTCGTGTAAGTATATCCAGGTTTATGTAGCAACGGTTTTCAAAGGCTGACTTCGAAAGTACTCAAATAACCGCGTACAGCCGTATCAACAATATTAGACGCCTGGAGATCTCGTCCGACGGTAACAAAGCACAGCGACGGTGATGGAGAAAAGCACAGCGACGGCGATGGAGAAAAGCACAGACAGGCTTCGCGTGTGTTCTGTCGGCTGAGAGTTTTAAGCGGTGGCTATACGGTTTTAACACAACGATATTTGCAGGAATGTTACAGCTTTGCCGCTGTAGTTTGAAACACTGTTTTCTACAAGAATAAATATCACAAACAGAGGGCCACCCACAGCGGTTTTCGCTGAAACTGACACATTTCAAACACCACATTTATATTTCACCAACCACATTTATAAATTGGCAACAAAATATCGACTTTCGTGTCTGCCCTGAAAAAAAGACACACATTAAAATATTCCATAGTGTTTTTTAAAAATTATAATAGACACAACTGCTTTCAATGAGACCCACACGGAAACTTTTATGAGCGCGCCTACTTGGAGCTGTTTTCTTCATTTGAGGCCGTAAGTCGCTTGAGCGATAAGGGTGACACTGCCACGCGCATCAAGTGCGCCATCGCCGCTAAGAGCAAGGCTCAGAACTGGCGTGCAGTGTTCTCGTCCTGCTGCGTGCGCCTACGGGACTTTAAACGTTGACTCTGTTTTACTGGTGGAAAGTCCTCAGGAAGGTTCAATGCAGGGTTCGCAAGTAATTTTGCATGTATCTGATTCATATATTTTGAGGTACAGCGATGTGAAAAGGCCGTTTTTTTTTTACCCATTTTGGAGTACTCTGGAATTGTGTTTCTAATCTACGTGACGTCATAAAAGCACTCAACAGCCTTCGTCTGAAGCATGTGTTCTTTTTGTTGATGAGCACGCTGGACGTAGGTTTGATANCATAAAAGCACTCAACAGCCTTCGTCTGAAGCATGTGTTCTTTTTGTTGATGAGCACGCTGGACGTAGGTTTGATGGTTTCGTAGATAAACGCGTATTTCAAACACTGAAACACAATCCAAGCACCGGGTAGGTGGCAGTGTAATGTAAATTATACATTTGTTTTATAATATTACGTTACTTATTGTTAGTTGTGGTCAGTCATCCTTAAATGCAAATAACTATAAAATATATTAGTAATTGTATTTCATACCATAATTAATNCATAAAAGCACTCAACAGCCTTCGTCTGAAGCATGTGTTCTTTTTGTTGATGAGCACGCTGGACGTAGGTTTGATAGTTTCGTAGATAAACGCGTATTTCAAACACTGAAACACAATCCAAGCACCGGGTAGGTGGCAGTGTAATGTAAATTATACATTTGTTTTATAATATTACGTTACTTATTATTAGTTGTGGTCAGTCATCCTTAAATGCAAATAACTATAAAATATATTAGTAATTGTATTTCATACCATAATTAATGGAAACAACCTTGAAATGTGGCGGTTGCGTGCATGAGAGTATTTAACATAAAAAATATAAGATTCAATACAGTTTTATTAAAGTAGTTTTTTATCGATAACTGGCATGCCCACAAATTAGCCCGTAATTGCACATCATGAATACTTATTTTATTTCCTATTTTTAAGTTTAAAAAATACACTTGACACAAATATATGTAGCAGTATTCCAAAGCGAGTATATCTGGTTTGTGTTTCATGGAAATGAAATGAAAAAAAGAACATTAAATAGATCGTTGTCAGCGACTGACAGCAGTGATAATGGAATCCCACGGGACTCGTGNGAAATGTAGCAGTATTCCAAAGCGAGTATATCTGGTTTGTGTTTCATGGAAACGAAATGAAAAAAAGAACATTAAATAGATCGTTGTCAGCGACTGACAGCAGTGATAATGGAATCCCACGGGACTCGTGAGGTTGCCATCTAGATTAACGGAGCTTAATAGAATACCGGGTTCCCACGCGATGCACTCCGATTTTTCTGGGTCGTATCGAAACACGTGACGTGAGGTGTGATGCGTGACCATCACCGAATAAGCTTTCAGCGTTCGGGGCCGCGGTGGTGTAGCGGTCAGACTACTCGCCTCCCACCAAGGCGAACCGGGTTCGATTCCGGTGGAGTCGCTCCCGGATTTTCANGTGTAGCGGTCAGACTACTCGCCTCCCACCAAGGCGAACCGGGTTCGATTCCGGTGGAGTCGCTCCCGGATTTTCACACTTGAGAATCGTGCCGGACGATGCTGTTTGTCAGCGGGTTTTCTCAGGGATCTCCCGTTTCCTCCGCCCTTTCATTCCGGCGCTGCTCCGTACTCACCTTAATAACCCTCATCGGCTCTGAAGACCTCGCTGTTAAGACCTGCCCATGTCTCTTCACTCTCCTTCAGTGTTCATCTAAGGTAATATTTCCTCTGTTCTATTCTCGTGGTTCAGCTTTCCCTCTTTACCACAGCAAAGAAAGCATAATTAATTGAGTTCTACGCGTCTTTTTATAACTGGAGTTTTTGCTGTGACTCCCGAGTGGCAAACCACGTGGCCAGCCGTCCAAACACCAACGAAGAGCACGCACATTACTTCACCAAATGCTGTGGTAAACACTTTAACATATTCATGCATGCACGCAATAATAAATAAAACTTATTTTCTTACGTCACCAAATACTCCCAAATTTTTCTGAGTCCTTCTGAACTCCGGAGAAATGTCACCTTTATTTTTATGTGTTATGGTTGACAGCGTTTTGTGCGTGTGTCTGCTCTGCACGGTTAACTCAATAACCGAATAATACGCCTTTTCAATTAATTTTCTTGCACTTGACATAAATGTATGAGCAAGGATGTATTATTGGAAACAACACATCACTCATCACGTTCATTTCTCGCGCTTCTGTGAACTTTCATTTGTCACTAAGGGCGGGATGATGTGCAGACTTTTATGAACTCGGCAAATTTTTTTAGCGTGCCCTTCTCGCGGAATTTGTAATACTGAAACTACGCAAAATTATAAAACCACTCTAAAATATANCTGAAACTACGCAAAATTATAAAACCACTCTAAAATATAAAATTTTGTTCTTTAATGTGTTACTGAGTGCGCCTCACATTATTTGATTTATTACTATTTTAACGTTTCTTTTTCATATTTGTTTGTGCTCAGTCTACTGCGATTGTTATTCCAGTGTCTCATATCAAGAAGGGGACAGATTTCAGGCCCCGAAACGACGTGAAGATTTTTAACTATATTTTGTGTTATCATATTTTCTTTGCTATTGTTGTGGTTCCTGTGTTGTTCGTAGTTTTGAGTTATTTGGTTTTATAATCCGACAAGGAATACATCTTTCCTCATTTATGTTTCATTGCGTTTTTTTGGTGTTTTTATTTTTTAGCTGTGTCAAACCGATACTGTTTATTGCACTACTCATACTGTTTATTGGACTGGTTTTTTTTTCACTTGTATGGTGTTTTTAGTTTTAGCCACCGTGTTTTCTTTTTTATTGGTTTGCTTTTTTGTCTGTCCTGTTTTGTAATAATAAATTGTTCGTCCGTATTTTTGTCGTTTTAATTATATAAATATTTGTTTTCTGTTGACAAGTAAACAGTTTTTCCTAATTATTTGCCTGTGATGTTGTAAAAAGGTTTTTTCCGTTTTTGTCTTGCTGAGTTGTGTGTGTGTGTGTGTGCGCGCGTTTTTTTATTTAGTCTCATGGTTGGAAATAAACACAGTCCAACCACACCATCACAATAACATGAACTCACCATTGCCATTAAACTTCAAAGTTAAAATCACGAAACTCGTCGTTGCAACGAAAGAAGGCGAATATTGAAATCTTTAATATCATGAAAAGATATGTCAGCAAGCAGTTAAGGCCCGAGAGAGCAAAATCACCACGACGGGTTTCGCTTCTCTTGAGTTTAGCTGCAAGCCACCTAAGGTAGCCAAAGCCAACCTTCAAAAAGATGTTGGTTTGTAATGAAGTGACATTCCTCGTGATTTATAAGAGTACGACGTAGAATCAGTAAGTTCGTTTTTTAAACACTTTATATGTGTTTCCGAATATGTTCCACTCTGTTGTTGCACTCTAAAGTGCTTCTTTGAAGGACTCCGCCTGTCTGGGCTCCCAGATAGAGCTGACAGTTTCAGCCGTGTTAAGGAGCCTCCACACTAGACATTCCAAACGCCTCGTGGTCACGTCCTCACGTAAGGAGGTATAGCGACGGCGATGGAAAATAGCATAAACAAGCCTCTCGTGTGCTGCTTCCTCAGAATTTATGTTGGTGACGATGCAGTTTTAATAAATCAATGTGTTCAGGAAAGACACAGCATTTTCGCAGTAGTTTAAAACACTGTTTTACAGAAAAACAAATGTCGCAAACAGAGGGTTACTTACAGCGAGTTTTGCTGACTTTGACACTTTTCAACGACAACATTTATGTTTCAGTAACCAAATTTATGAATGGGCAACCAAAATAGAATTAAATTTTTGTCCTTCGAAAACTACTTACGTTGAAATATTCCATTGTTATTGTATTAAATTCGAATGTAGACACAACTGTTTAAATAAGTCCCATATGGTTACAAAGTTTCTTACACCACGTCAAACTAAGTATACATTAATTACAAACTCAGAGCAAAAGTATGCATTTTTGTAGCCAACTGCGCCACGCGCAGGTCGGCTGAATTATCAAAGGAGCCCCACGCATATTAAGGGCGTTGGATACCAAAGAATTATTAATTTTATATTTCTACCAAACATTTTTCAACTTGTACGCATTGTATGTGACGAAAATTTTGTCAAGTAAAAATATTTTACACTTTATATTTTTTGAATAATTTGAAGTCAAATATAATTTTTTTCTGTTTTTCTGCGGGTAAAATAACAAATACTAACTATGTTATACAAATGAAAAATGCACAACGTAAACTTATGCTATGGGCTACCACTTGACATATATGTACTCACTAAATAACAATTTATACATTTTTAAAAACAATTTTTCGTTAAACAGTTCTAATGATAATTTTTTTCTTTGATAAGTATTAGGTTTTAATGGGGAAACAACAGCTTGAATTTTACGTATTTATTTATTGAGAAATTAAATGGTAAAAACGCTTATTAGTATTTCTCTGTTATAGATAGATATATCCTACCGAGGAGTTTTTTAGGTCATTATATTCTACACAATTCTTTACTACATGATATTGTTCCATCTGTAACGGTTTAGACAGCGTATTGCAAGAGAGCGCGCTGGTGGCAAACTTTTTTCTGACTTGATTCACTATTATCGTCACTGCTTATTCCTTAAGTTACTTTACGTAACAAAATATATACTAAAACCTTGCCAGAGAACATAGCTATGAATTAAAAAAAAAATCACGTAAATCGCATAAGTGGTTCTCGAGTGATAAGTGCACTAACAAACAGACAGAGATACGTTGAGTTTTATAATATATATGTATATATATACATGATAACATTAATGCCACGTGGTAGCCCATGGCATTAGTTTGCTTTGTAAATTTTTTCACGTGTAAAATGTAGCTAATAATTGTTATTTCGACTGCAGCAAAACAGAAAAAAAAAATGCTTTTGAGATAAAATAACTAGAAAGTATAAAGCATAGAATTTTTCTCATTCGAGGAAAATTTCACACACAATGCGAACAAGTTGAACAATATTTGGTAGATGCATAAATGCATTAATTTGTTTGGTGTCAAACACCCTTAATGACAAGAGTCAAGCCTGCTACGTTATAAGCTCCGTCGGTGAGCTGTGTCACGCGAATATCAACCGCCTTCAAGGCTATTTGCGTGCACGATCTCGCCTCCTTCTCCAGATTATATTTCCGTGACGCTGGTATTCGAGAGTAGCGGGTGGTTGGGGGGTAACGCCGACTGAATGGCGTGTCGTTGGGGGCAAAGTAAAGGCCCTGCAATTATTCGCCAGCGGCCGGCGGAGTCGACGATATAACAAGGCTTTCTCAGAGGCGCCGTGCAGAGGGAATCATGCGATGCCGTCGTTAGGAAGCCGGACCAAGGCGAGAGGTGACCGCTGAAGCCAGACATGTCGAGGAAGACTAAGGAACCATCGAACTTCGGAAGTAGGATCGGCGAGAACCACGGCGTGAGGATATGTGCACGCACTTCACAGGCTGTTCAGGGTTAGTTGAGCGCTTTTGAAAACCACTTTTGAAAAATACCCCTGCCCTCTACCTGCATATACAGGATGATTCTAATATCATGGAGCAAACATTGAGGGGTGGTAGAGCTCACTATAACAAACAATTACTGTATAGGAATATATGGGCGGAAGTGACGCGTTGAGGCACAAACACAAAAACGTAACACATTAACGGAAACATAAAATGTTCATTAGCAGCATACTTAACGAGTGATTCCGTACAGAAAATGTTAAAACAGTTGCTGGAAATGCATCCACCAACAGTCACGCATGCTTGGCGACCTCTACATATGGCGTGATTGGCTGACAATGGTGGCGTGCGTGAAATACCCGGCGTATTTGAATCTGTTCGCCAATCACTCCACCGACGCTACCAAGCTTGCATTACTGTCGGTGGTAGCAATTTTGAGCAATTATTATAAACATTGCTGTAAAAAGGCATTTAGCGGCGACGTTGTAAATACACACTGTGTTGCATTTCTTGTGTTATTTGTGTGTTTGTGCCTCAACGCGTCACTCCCGCCCATATATTCCTATACAGTAATTGTTTGTTATAGTGAGCTCTACCACCCCTCAATGTTTTTCCTATGATTTTAGAATCATCCTGTATATCAACGAGCACGCTGGCTGGCAAGCGCCCAGTAAAGTTGGTAACTGCAGAAATAAAGTACTTCCTTGTCTTAACGTCGAATTTAAATGCTAAGTAAACATCTATGGATAGCGAAATTATTTATTTTGCTTTCTCTATTTTTAATGCACATAAGAAAAAGAACGAGAAAATCTGTAAAATATAAATTTTTCTAATAATTTCACAGTGTTTCACTTACCGACGTATGAATATAGTGGTCAGACCCATGATAATATTCATTTTATGGCGGAAGAATATACAACATCATACAGGTAGATCTCAAGCACAGCTTTCGAAAGTGCTCGGTTTACTGTGAAATTTGGAAAAAACATTCACGGTTAGCGGAATATTTGGCTAGAAACTAGTAATTGGTCTATTAGGGTCTCTAAAGACGTTATAACTATTTCAGCCACAAAAGTTATTGCTACTAATTTACAATGAATAAATTGATCTTTGTGCATTTCGCTTATTCTCCGTTCAGTATAAGTTGCATTTCACCAACTGAAATAACGAATTAAGCTTACGACTATGTTGTCAAAATAGATACAATACAATATTAAAATAATCTAGGGCTCTTTAATTAATTTGCAACCGTAACTCAATAAAACTTGATCTGCACTGTAATCTGTACCACCCTCTAGACGTGTGTAAAAGCAATAAATTATTAAACATTATGTGTATGGGGCATTGGACACGAAGTGGATTTAACGAAACACGCTGTAAACAGCACAAAACAAGATTCAGTTAGAAACGTTCCTCGCTTAGTAGGCAACATCATCCGTTGTTTAAACTAAATTCCGTGAACCGGAAAACAGATGCCCACAATAACATCACGCACAAACCCAGTTTAACTGGCCCCAACATACTGCAGAGCTACTAGAAGAGTTCCGAATTCTTTATTACTTTGTGATGTCAAAACATACGTATTTATGTACGCTGGACAAAGTTAAGAGTTCTACCGTCAACATACAAGATATAGGCAATTCACGGTTACTTCAAACTTTACTGAAGGCCTGCTGAAGTTATACTTCCAGGATATTCCTCCGCCTAGTGCAAACGAAGCTTTACCAAGTATAGAGATTAGAGCAAAGGGACTATGCACCGCATTCATGCGTACTCAGTATAATGTTATTTTGCATTAGAATTATTTATTTCTAGACGTTGNAAGGGACTATGCACCGCATTCATGCGTACTCAGTATAATGTTATTTTGCATTAGAATTATTTATTTCTAGACGTTGCCAACACACATTTTTCTCCCTATTTTTATTCACATTAATTATGAAATAAATATAAAAATTTATTGTCACAATATAGGTAAAAGTTCAATTTAACTAAATGTAATGTACTTTTACCTTATAAAAAGTATAAAACGGTTGTGATACGTGACATGTTTAGGTAACAACCAAACACGTCCCACATAGGGAGATTTTTCAAAGGTAAAATGCCAAAGGTGTGAAGAAACCGCGAACATACTATAGGCAGTGATATTTCGCGACAAGATACAGTCCAAATCACTGTAGGGTCGTCCAGCTTCTTTGATTGGCTAAACAATGTCCTAGCCCGTGTTAACCATTTGCGCACGAATTACGAAGGTTCAGTGTCGTAGTTGCTTAGTCCTGAGTGGCTTGGTCGAAGACGGACACGGCACCAGCAGCCAATGGAGGTATAACAACAGCTGAGGTGTGTATATAGTATTGAAGTCTACTGTGTGCTCCGATTTCTACGCGAAAAGTCACTGGCCCTGACTATAGGGCATTATTGAGCCAGATAAAGAGAGCAAAGCACATGAAGGTTTTGGTGAGGAGAGGAGAGGAGAGGGCGCAGCAGACCTCAGCCTTGGGCTCGGTGTTGATGTCGGCGACGCAGCCGACGCTGAAGTAGGCCCGGCTGCAGAGGCCGGGGGCCGCACAGCGCTCCAGCGTCGCCTCGCAGAAGTACCGCACGTAGCCGAAGCGACCGTGGAAGGAGGCAGGCAGCTTGGTTGGCAGCGAGTAGTCGAATGGGAAGGCGTGGCACCCCGCCCACAGCTGCTCCCGCCTGCCTGCAAACACCACGCAGGCCCCTGCATGCCTTGCACTACACAGGCACACGTAATACAAGAGCCCTTCGTACCTCCCAGTTTCACATTCAAGGCCCACCGCCACACACACAAGTCCTTTATAAACCTTGCACTATCGCGTTCAAGGGCCACGACGATAACACTCACTCGTCTGGAGGGCGAGTGGTACTCCACACCGAACAAGGCTTCCCACATCACATCTCACCACAACA
>NQII01011569.1:18319-31094 GCA_002778355.1 Clitarchus hookeri
GAGCGTCTGAGCTATGAAACTGAATGTAAATGCGTTTAAATAATTAATAAATACGACTACAAGTGAGTGGATTTTCACAGAGTTCAGTTCGTGAAAAAAATTTCAGGTTACTAAATTTATAGCAACCGCATAAATTAAATTTCTTCACTTTTATGACCAAAGAAAACTCCCACCTCTTAAAAACTGTTTATTTCAGTTTTAATACACACATGAAATAAAAAAAATATCATACTTATAAAAACAAACTTTTTCTTCTCTAGGGCAAAAAAAATTTGCTGTGTTCACACTGCGAAGTAAAATAGTTCTACAACGCCGTCATTATCCTAGTTGGACAATGTTTCACAGGTTATTGGTGCCTGGCTAATCCCACTGGCAACATTTTGAACTAAAGTGGCTTATAGGCGAGTTTCAAGAAAAATTATTCCATTCTGGAAAATATAATCGAACGTATGTCAGTGTAAAATGCATTCATGTGACGTAACATTTCTTTAAATTCAGTTATGTGAGGCCGCGGTGGCTGAGCGGTTAGACTGCTCGCCTCCCACCAAGGCGAACCGGTTTAAATCCACAGTCGGGTCACTCCCGGATTTTCGCAAGTGGGAATCGTGCCGGACGATGCCGCTGGTCGGCGGGTTTTCTCGTGGACTTCCCATGCATCCCGGCGTTGCTTCATTCTCACTTCATTTCACCCTCATCAGCTATCAAGACCTCGTTGTCAAGAGCCACCCAAATCTCTCAACTCAACTCGATTATGTTAAAATACAGCAGTGCTGTCAATTTAAACAAACTTGAGTTTCACGCATACATTTTTCTTCATCAAAGATTATTTTGCTACTTCCCTTAAATGTGAACGTTATAAAAAAATTTAATATTTGAACATTAAGGACATATTTCTCATTTTATTTACTCCCAGATGTCAGTAACACGGACAAGAAAACGTACAATTATATCATGAATTCGAGATTATAGTTAACTCATAAAATAGAGCTTTTGCAATGTTTATGTCGGAGGAAGGAAAATATACATATCTACGCAGTGAAATACTGCCGCAACATTATTTTTGCTTTTTTTTTGGAAGTACGGCAGATGAATGGGTGTTGCACTTCGGGATACTGATTTCATATGTAGACTAAACATGAACATTTCATATGTATATACATGTACATGTATTTTTAAAAGGACTGGTTGGGACACTTTGACAGTATATTAATACTGTTTCAATACTTCTTCAAATTTCCTTAAAAACATAATGCTGTAAAAACCTTTTAAAGTATTTTTCTCTCTTTTACCGTATAGATAAAGACATCTTGAATTATCATGGTTCTGCATACAGGCTATGATATATACTAAATTTTAGCTTTCCCAGTATAAACTTATATTTTGTGAATAAGTTGTACGAGGATACAATNGGCTATGATATATACTAAATTTTAGCTTTCCCAGTATAAACTTATATTTTGTGAATAAGTTGTACGAGGATACAATAAAACTGTAAGAACTATAAAATAGAAGATATTCTTGAATTACGGTGTTCAACGTACACTGAATTACGCATTGACGTAGCAGCATTTAGCATTGTCTTTTAGTCAATTATGAGGCACGTGAGAGATGATTCGTTACTACAAAGTTGAAGATTGCTTTCAGATGTGCTTAGTGCGATGACCTTGAGCGTCTGCCAGGGATCACAGATTCAGAGGTGTCGGGACACGCCCACAAGATGGCCTACGTGAAGGAAATTTCGCTTTAACCCGCGTATTCACGTATGCATTTATGCGAAGAAAAAGTTGAGCCGGCGACTGCGAATGGCCACAACGTGATCTGTGCGTAAAGACAGTCAACGTTCGAATAAAATATTCTCCTCGGTTTAAATTCAGCGCCGTCGCCGAACTTAGTGGTGAACAGAAGACGTAAATCATGTCTTCGAATGCGGATGCGCAGCTTAAGTTTCGGGTTTATTTACAAACATCACTATCTTTTGAACCAAATGACCAGATCGTGGGACGCGTTATTTTTCCACGTGTGATTCTCGGTCACTTTTATGTAACTTACTATATGGTAGCTTTTGTATTATTGTAAGATTCAACTTAATAATTTTGAAGTGNCTCGGTCACTTTTATGTAACTTACTATATGGTAGCTTTTGTATTATTGTAAGATTCAACTTAATAATTTTGAAGTGAAAACTAGAGGGAATACTCAGCGTGGCCGTAGTTTTGAACCCGACCAGCTTTTCATTTCTCTGTTTTCCATCATCAATGCAAGCGAACTCAAGTTCCGCACTATGCATTTTCCCATTTACCGAATATCAATTAAGCTGAGGAATAACCAATATC
Source organism: Clitarchus hookeri (assembly GCA_002778355.1). Classification (NCBI taxonomy): domain Eukaryota; kingdom Metazoa; phylum Arthropoda; class Insecta; order Phasmatodea; family Phasmatidae; genus Clitarchus; species Clitarchus hookeri. The sequence continues at coordinate 20,652 of NQII01011569.1, forward strand.
TCATTGCTGGTAGAGAATGCCGTGACTCAGAAAAAAAAAGGAGGTTTTATTAACACGCCGTTACGGATGTGTGCACGTAGAATGTTGTAGTTAAGTCCATACGGGATGTAGCGGAAAGTAGAGGAGCAATCTCCTTTAAGCTAGACGGTCGCACGTTCTCTGGAGATGACGTTATCCATTTCTCCGCAACAAGTAGTGACAAACCCGTCGCCAGTGGCGACGTGGTTCAAGGCGGTGCTGTTACGGTTCGGTAGTCTATCAGATACCGTAACCAAATCCCAAGCGGTTGGCCGGGCTTAAACGTTCACACAGGATTATCTAACTTTGCATATGCAGATTTATGGGTTGGTATTCGTGTACGTTCTACCCGCTAGTAAGTGCAGACCTTGCAGGGGCGTGCAGTAAGTGTGCGCTTTGAGGAAACCTTTACATTTTCTAAAACAAAACTAAAAAGTAGTGCAGTCGACGCTAAAAAAAAAAAATTGCATGGTGAAGTCATGGAAGATTGACTGACAGTTGCAGCGAAAGCTACTTAGTATCTGTTACACACTGTTCCACGTATATTCCCATACTTATTATTAGTTATGAAAAATGTACATGGACTGAATATATGCATGCCATCACAGTAATCGTGTTTCTTTAACTTTTGGACAAGTGTAAATGAGTATTGTGTAATACGTGTTTATTGTACACTCAAAATTCGAATCAGTGGAAAGCCGCTGATTCGCAGTGAAATTCAACTACTCGAATCAGTGAAAATGGCTCCACTTAGAACCAGTAGAAAACCACTAATTGTTTCATTAAAAAAATATCACTAATTATGCCCAGGTGGCCAATATTGAACTCGCACACCCTTTCCAATTCATTTTTAAGTGGGGGCGGCAACGTTTCCAATACTATTCTTCTGAAAACTTAAACAAGAAGTTTTGTGATGAAATAGCGTTCCACGTGTGCTCGGCTACAGTGGTTGCTTTAGTTTTGTCCGATTTTTTCTGTATCACTGTTTGTATGAAGGCTTCGCATCATCTTGTATTGCTCGACGGTCTACATTTCACCAATTCGCAGTTGGTAGCAGCTTACGAACAGAATTTCCTGCCGGTAGCATTTAACTAATTGTGTTGACTGAGTGAAATGTAGAGAGCTCCGGATGAGTAATTTTGTTTCGCGGAAATGTGCAAATTACACTTTTTTAAAAAATTCAGAAAGTAACGCATTCTGTAAACACACACACACGGATTATCATTCGCAAAAAAAGGACCTTTAATTTTTTTTTTTTTACGCGTGTACTATCCAACAACAAACACAGAACTCGTGAAACGCCCAGTTCGTTACAAATCACTCGCTTTCCTAATAGCTATCACCGAAAGCCATTAAGCATTTAACTCTCAGTCTTGAAATACTTTGACAAAACAATCGATGAGATAGGCTTTTCGGAATATCCCTTACACTTTTTGAAGCAAACCTTTGAAAAACCACCCCATGTAAGACGTGTTTGGCTGTGTCCTAAATGTGACATTTATCACAAGCGTTTTATACTGCTGTTAATATAAAATTTTCTTATTATTATTATATTCGTTTCACCCTCTTTGGGGTACGATGAAACAGTCATTTCTTTGAGTGTTGCTCCTTCCTTTGCACCCAGTACTTCTTCATTCTTTCAGATCTTCTTCTTCTCTCCTCATCTGAGATGATGGGTTTCGACCTTATTTTAGATTTTTCTTGGAACCTTATCCCTTCGTCTTTAAATTTTATCTGTACTGTTCTATCAAGTAATGACTTTTCTGTAATTTTTAATTCTCTTAGGTCTTTTTCAATTTCTGTGAACCAATTAGGCTTCGTTTTGCGGTTACGGAAGAAATCAAAAATTTGTTTAGTTAATCTATTATAATTCATTCTGAGAAGATGTCCGTAAAACTTTAGTCTCCTTTTGCGCATAGTATCTGAGAGTTTTTCAATTTTCTTGTTTAGCGTTTCATTCTTGACGTATACTATATTATTGTCCTGAAATTTTGTTCCTATGATCTTTCTTAAAAATTTTCTTTCTTTTATTTCTAATTGTTCCAACTGACCTATGCGTTTCAAGGTTAGAGTTTCTGCTGCATACAATGCTCCTGGCTTGACCACTGTTTTGTAATGTTTAATTTTGGACCCCCATGAAAGAGATTTCTTGTTGTATGTCTCTCTTTTAGTAAAATTTGATTTTTTACTTCCCCTTAAATTAAAATATTTGATTTATAATACGTATGATTAAAATACAAATAAAATAAGCGTGCTGGTGATTCTGAGTAGTAAATAATTCTCGTGCTAAATATTACTAAACTGAGTGCGCACGAATGCAGTGCGTCGTCCCTTTCAGGTAAATTTCTAGACTTGGTTAAGCCTTGTTTGCGCGAAGCTGACGAATAACCTGAAAGTGGAACTTCAGCAGCTTCAGAAAAGTTGGAAGTAACCATGGCTGGACTATAGAGTACGGTTGTCGTCAGCAAGCGTATCTAACGCGGTATCGCCTGCACTGTTTGCAATGTCTTCGTCACACAGCGTGCCGCAATGGCACTTCATAGAAGGTGACCCTATCGTTTTATTGGCGAAAGGTCTGCAGCATTAAACACCGTTGTCCATCCGAGTTTTGTATGATTCCGATTAGCGCATTTTCAGCAACTGAAAGAACTATTACCGTCGACATTCGCTATTGCGAACCTTCACTACGTGTCGCATAAAAGACAGAATACAGATCAAAATACAAGGACAGAAACAAAAGCCGTTGTTAACAGATATGTGAATAACATAGAGAAATGAGTACAAGGAATCAAGCCTCTTATCATAAAAAAAAACGAGACAATAAAGTACGAAACGGAATAAACAAACAAACGGACAATACAGACTGAGTATACACATATCGAAAAATAACTCGATGATATAACGAACGGAGACAATGCAGACGATCACATTGGTAAATCAGATGTACGCACAAAAACTAGACAACACTCAAGCTTTTCTTGAGATGTACAGCAAGTCTCCGCATTGACGTATGTTCGAAGTAATAATGCATTCAAATCACTTACCCGCAATGCAAGAAACATTCAAGTTAAAGTATCCTGAAAAAAAAAACATTTTAGCTATGTTTTAGTGCTTCTAAATGTGTCAGATACGCACGTTGTGCATTTTCCTCAGTGGTCTGAGGCGAGGTTTTCTCCGCGGACAGACATGTTGGGAACAAGTATTTTAGTTTCGTCAAAATATTCTGATTTTAAACAAGCTGTCGCTGTAAATGCTAACAAAAGGCTGTGAGGCCGCATACTAGTCTGGCTCCGCCCAACTCCAGCAGCGGATTGGCCATTCATAGCCGCCTTGACAAGTTGACTGCAGCTTGAAACGTGGCAGAAGAAGTGATCTGGCGAGAAGCCACAATGGGTGCCGTCTCGTCTTATTAATGTCCCGTGACAGGAGCCTCTGTTTGCAGGCAGCTGTGACTGCGGCATTGTCTGTCAGTGCTGGCGGTAATTATCAGCTGCAGATAATTATACCAACCCCTTAAGGCGTTACTTCTTCATTATCTTGTCTGTGTCTGTTGACAGGGGAGACTGCCTGCCTTCGAGCCAACCATGTGGCTGGTATACGTTCACCAAATCAAGAGTGAATCACGCCGTTCCAAAACTGTACCCTATTGTATTTTGCATTGTGTGGTTATGCGCAATCACAGACCTTATTACACAGACATCTTTGCATCACCTGGCAGCCCATTCGGCCTCAATTTCCAAGTTATACCGGAGTGGGTCTCAAGTAATCAACGGTTCGGCCTCTTCATTACACGAGCGCGATGCCTTAGCGATCACAAACATTGAAGACGGCGGGTTTTAAATTGTGCACTCAGGATGAGATGCTTCAAGTCTGATGGAACTCCACTTACAGTATTTTAGAAGTATTCTGGCAACAGCGGTGCAATCCAGTCACATTCAGAACAGAACTAATTTTCTTTTTACTCCGATTTTATTCTGTTTTGGAGGAAGTTAAGAAAGTACATTAAAATTTCAAATTTGATTACCAAGTACGGTATCGAGCTGAAAGGCCGAAATATAATTCGAAAAGACGCAATTTTGGAAATGTCAAATCACAACGCTATTTACGCAAAACTGTTATTTTTTAAGTTGCAGTATTTACAAGCAACAGCGTGATCTTATGGCTGTTAGGCACGCGAAAACGACACTTAACGACATTTTGGTTAGATTTGATGAAAAATCACGTGTACACAGTCAGATCTCTTTCACATATTACCATTTGTAAAACTGTAATTTTTAATACGATCAGAAAATGTTTATATCTTCACCATTTTTTTTTTCCTGTAGTGTTGTTAGCTTTCCGCAAGGTATCAAACTGCGATTTTATATACAGTTTTTTTTTACGACGTTGGCACCTCGTGAATTAGCTAGCATATAAGACATGTGAAGCACGCATCGACACAGCCGTTTGTTAGTTCGGAACTTTTTTCGCTAGAGTGATTGTAAATTGCGAGTGCCAGACATTTATCCTCTGATGTAGTCGAAAATATCCGTACCATTTCCAACACGAAATTTACGATGTGGCGTGTTTGTAACGTCGTTATAAAATTTTGGTTCACTATGTAGGAGACGTGACCTTTTTAACTGTGAAGAATTCTCGTCACTCTGGTGACTTACTGTTTGTTATAAGGTGTCGAGGTTGTTTGGGAGAGGAGGTGGGATAAAATCCAAGCCTATATTATTCAGATGCGTGAACGAACATTTTTGACAATCATTAATAGTAGTTATTTCATTTCATCCAATCTAGGGATAGCGGTAATCTTTTGAATGTGTAATTCATGGCCATGCTACAATTTTACTTTCTCTTGTCTAACATCAATTTCGGTGACGGACCAACATTTCATCTTCCTGGGAAGGTTGTAAAGCAGAAACACCCGTGTACACTTAAATAAGAACCCAGCAGAACACGCCAAAAAAAGCGAGGATATTTTTTATGTGCTCAGACGTTTTAATCTATGACGGAAGCAGGGAATGGGTTGGGGGAGTTAGAATTACCCGCTGTAACATGCTGTAGTTATGTTTAATGGCTCGCCTAGTCACTCGAGGGAAAAAAAAGGTAGTTTTCAGCATGAAGGAAAGGCACCATGCGTCCAAAATGAAGTGACAGAGGTCTTTAACGGCAGTTTCCTGGCTAATGAATGGTTCCCAAGATCTCGAGATCTGATTTCATCCAACGTATTTTTGTGCGGCGTTATGAGAAATGTGGCTTGCTTTCTGTAAAGGTCTACAGCGCTAACTTTTTTTTTTTAAGTATTACATTTCAACTTTCCAGTATTTTTTTTTTGCAATGAGACTAATACGGAGACAGCTTAGCAATATTAACCTACTTAAGTCTACTCATACAAAGATTACCCCACGTTTAAAGTTTGTAAACGGCGCCTTTGCGATCTCGGGCCCGGGCTATTACAATACGAACTGACTTTGTTCGTTGCGAAATGTCTGGTGCAACAATTTTTTTAACTAGCTTTGGTGTATCAAAGAAGCATCCACACATTTCTGTATCCTACAAATAAAATGTTTAATTGTTCGTGTTAGTTGAAATAAAATTTCATAAACGCACCTAAGGGAAATAATACCAAACATATATATATATATATATAGATGTATATATTTCAGTCTAATGAACCGTTTAACGAAACCCCTATGTTAGAAACAGGCCACCGAAGGCTCACGCGGTGCAAACTGAACTGACTCAGAAAGTGATAAATACACAAGCATGGCCTTGATTCGTGCATATTATCCGCTCTTTGCAGTAAGTTAACGTCGGGTGTGCCTATCCACAGATTTCAGGGTCGCGTCGTACGGGTTTGCATTTCGGGAAAAGAAAACCCTTTACCATTTGCTAGCGTAAATTCCGTACAAGAGAATACAAATTTCCAGAGAAAGAATTGCGAAACCCGAGAACGATTCAATTGTGCGAACAAAATCCTTGGGTAGTCCAATTCCCAAACGGTCCCTTGTCCGGGTACATCTATTGACGGGAAACAGACAAAAGTATATACGGAGTGTATTTCTTAATGTGGCTGTGTGAACTTTGGTACGGTTGTTACAGTTGGTAACGAACATTGTCTGTAGAAACTAGAGCCCCCTGAAACCAAGTATCCCCCTTAAAATAAAATAAGTTGTAATTAATGTTTGTGGACAAGGGCTATTATGGAAATGGAAAGAAATCTTAAAACTGCGTTTAAACGGCCTTCGCGCTGTTTTACACCTGTAAAACATTTGTCATTCTATAGCAAAGGCTAGGAAGGTACCAAGAGGACCATTATTGGAAATTGTTATATTTGTAGACAAGGGACGCTTTGGAAATCGACTACTCCAATTACCTTTTGGGTGCTTCAGTTCGTGACATAGTGTGAAACTGAATTAAGTTCTTGCAGCTCATGCCACTCTACTGGCAAAGTTTGGAAATTGTGTCACAAGCAGGATTATCCACGAATATGAAGCATGTTAACATCTATTCTTTTACGTGTTGGTATTCAACATGAGTTATTAACCCATGGTGTACTAGAAAGGGTAATTATTAAGTGATTTACTATTTGAAGCACAAAATCAAAGGTCTAGTTCTGAAATGGAACCGGGAAGGAAATGTTCCACTCCTACAAAATTCTCGATGCGATCGCGAAAAGAACCTAGGACCTTTGGTCCATTATCGAGCACCCTAACTACCAGAAGGAATGACTGAACATCATTTTAAATTCGCAAATATAAAATCTCATGGATTCTATGTCCTTTTCAGTCATTTTCTAGCAATATGGTTGGGTCGAATGTACGTGGACATGACCTAATGTTTCGTGGTTCTGCATATTGCGAATAGAGTACAGGAAAAAGTATTCCAAGAAGCGTCCTAGTAGTTGGCAACTCCTGGTAGCTAACGCGATTGTAATCCCAACCTCGGTTTGTTTGCAAAAGTCTTCTTACAAGGCTATGCCACTCCAGACGTATGATTGGTATTTTTCCTGTTTTTTTTCTGAAAAGAGAAAAAAGAATAAAATAAATTTCTAACACGTTTCCTATATACCACAGTAATACTCATTTACAAAGCAGAATTAATAAAACAGCTCATATAATTTTGTTGCTCTGTATTATGTGCACTTATTTACAATATCGCTCCTCATTAGTCCCGGTAGGATAAGAATACCGCTTTCAAGCTGAACGTAAGTTTTCATCTAAGAAGGCATACACATAGCTCTGTCTAATCCGGATTCAAACACAAAGCACCTCGCAAAGAAAGTCGATGTTCTAAAAATGTACGTCCCGGAGTACGCCCCTGCAACAAGTCAATAGTATACAATAACAATTGCACTCGAAACATTACTTTTAGTATAACATATCGATTTTTTACATCTCCATTACTTCTCAATTCAGGCAGTCCTCCTGGTAAATGTGCCATAAGACCAAAATAAATTTTATACAAAAAAAATCAAATCATGCCTCTGTTTAGTTTCATCACATACTATAAGAATTTTCCCCTCAAAAAGTTTTTATTTGAGTAAATATGGCAATATTGAACTTCTCTGCATAACATCGTATTTTCAAATGCGTTTATATGAAAACCACAAACAACAGAGGGCTACAGGTTTAGTTTTTTGAACAAGCCTTAAGTGACATTGAACTAACCTTTTGTACCGCAGTTAATGTATTGTTATATTCATTAAAATTTTATGAAACTCCAGCACAAATAAGATAGGCAGAAAATTCTTTACGTATTTTATTGATTTAAAAAGACGCATGATATACAGTACAAACTGTAAGTTGTTGAGAACTTTTCCCAATGACCATGTCACAATAAAAAAAAGTCTAGTATTTGATAAATATAAGAAATGAACTTAAATTTTAATTGTTTGTGTGGCATGGTTCGTTACACGCAAGGGACGTTTCATCAGTTAAATTCTTTGGTTTTTTTTTAATTATTATTATTTACGATCGGAAATGGATTTATGATCTTGAAGTTTTAGAAACTAAAATATTCTTAAATAGTTGTAATGCGGTGCTTACAGAAATTAGGGGCTGCCTGTGCTGTACGCCTAAAGAACTAACTGCTTTGCGAGTTCTTAGTTCTAATTACGTCTACAGAATTTAAAGTAAGCAATTTAGTTCGGTCTGATATAAAACAGGTGGTCTCGAACTACACACGTTTACTCAACTATGAAAATCATAACCGATAAGGCAAGATGTGCAGTGGTGATTGACATTCCCTTACCTGGCCATAGTGTCGTAATAAGACCGCTGTTGTCAGTAAAAATAAAATTATGTTTTTTCTGGGTGAGAGTTTAACAGGACGCGCAGCCAATCAGCAAACAGAGTACTTTAAAATCTAGCTTGTTGCCGTTTTCCAAAACGAAATGATAGGGCCCATAATATTAACACAAAAATAGCTTGAGCATTCCTAATAACATATACATATCTTACAAGTTTCGCATTCCTAATGAAATTGAAATATCTTACGAGTTTCCGTCGTTTTCATAGCACAATTTCACAGTGGAATAAAAATTATTTTGCACAAGATTAGACTGTAATAATTTCGAGAAAACTTCTTAAATTATAATGTAAGTTTGTAACATATGCATAGCATGGAAATAATACTGCACATAAAGCTGCAAATTCGGGGGAGTTTAGCATCACTGCTGTACGAAATTTGGAAATTTCCCTCAGCATCGACATTTTCGTGAGCAATGGTAGGAACTTTATCATAGATGTATGGGAAACCACTTTACCATTCGCGCTCTTTAAGTAACGTATACAGTGATGTGGTAAATTTGCGAATAATTTCTTAAGAGTGTACGTTGTTGTGGACGCCATTTAAGGCGACACACCAACTTAAAGGAAGACAGGAGGGAAAGGGTGATGAAAAGAATTATTAGGGCTATCAATACTTTTTTAATAGCTACGTAAAAATATTGAAAGTCCTCGTGAACAGGTTAGGGAAGGACTAGGAAGGAATTGCTCTCTTTCCCCTTAACAACTCACCCCTGAAGAGCCGGAGATCGGGGCCCTGACGTCTTGTGTCCGCCTCGCGTCGCTGACGCCCCACGAAGCCCCTCTCTCCTGGTTCGGATCCCCAGACCACTCTTCTCGCCCCCTCCCCCTCCTGTTAGTATGTTGCAACTCATTCCTATNGGGGGGGGGGGAGTTATGGATGTCAACCGATGGCCATCCTTCGGTGTCGGCCAGACCTAATTAATACGACCCAACTTGCAAGTTTTTTTACCGATAGATTATGCTTTCTCAGTGCTGCTCCTGCTGGCCCAATCTCCTCTTAGTAGGCCACTGCAGACCACCTTGCTCCTGAGCGCACTGCGTGGCTGCTGTTGCAATCTTAACAAAGTGTACCATTTTTAATACGAGTTTGTCTAACAAGTGCTGATGTAAGTGAAATTTTAACTGCGTATTGTCTATTCACGATTTATTCACACTTTTTGAATCAAATCTTTGAAATATCCCCATGTAAGACGTGTTTGGTTGTTTCCTAAATATGTCACGTATCACAAGCGTTTTATATTTCTGTTAACATAAAATATATTATTTTTAGGTCAGTTGAACTTTAACTTATATTTAATATATAAATTATAATATTTCACTTATAACTAATATGAATAAATACACGGATAAAAAATAGGCATGTGTGTTATGCCTGGAAATATATATGTAGTTCTCATGCAAAATATTAATAATATGAATGCGCAAGAATGCGGTGCGTTCTTCCTTTGGCGTAATTTTCTTAACTAAGTTAAGATTCACTTGCGCAAGGTGGAGGAATAGCCGGGAAGTATAACTTTAGCTCGGCTTCAGAAACAATTAAAGGAACCGTGAATGACACCAAGCTAACGCAAAGTAAAAACCACGTGAAATAATTCTTGTTTCTGAAAGCACAGCCCTTTCAAAAGCTGCATTCAGCTGTAAAAATTGTAGCATAAAAATGTAAATAGTTATTTTCGGTGACGAAAACGTGCGAATAAAACATGAAATAAATTAGCTGGTCTGCGTGATAATTGTCAAGAATGCGTTTTTATATCAAATATTGAAATATATTGTTTGGTTATTAGGAAATTTCAAGACAACTTCGAAAGTGAACTCAGAAAAAAATTTTTTATGAACGTGTCGGCGTTCTGAATTTCGTGCACTTTATGAATTATGGAGATTACTGTATATAAGGTAGCTGGTAAACATAAATTACTTTTTTATTTCATGCGAAGTTCGTTACGCGTTAATGTGTTCACGTTACTTGCCTGAAATGTGATCTTATACTTACTACTTTAAACATTGCGCATTTTAGTTGCACTTAAACTAAACAGAAAAAAATTAAAGATAACAAATAATTTTCCCTTTAATAAATTTGTATTAATTTTTTTTAATTCTTTCTTGGGTGTTTTTTTTTTTTTTTTTT
>NQII01011570.1:5682-26243 GCA_002778355.1 Clitarchus hookeri
GTAAGAGAGTTCGTCAACTCCCTACTCTTCCGTCTCTGTGAATAAATGTAGCCAAGAGGAAGCTAATATTTGGTTTGTTGATATTCGTTTCCGTGGCCGTTGCAGTACACCAAAACCGCATGGGATATGTTGTGGATAGTATAAATTTTGTTTTATTAAATACGTGCGTATCGCCTGACAGTAGTATTTACACAATTCTAGAGAAATACTGTGAAAATATAAAACAAATTAGGTGTGTACACATCAGTAATTTGTAACAGCAGAGTATTTTTGATCTTGTAAGTTTCTAAAATTGGCCCCCATTCGTCTGCTCGTTCTATTTACCTGTTCCATGTCCATTCTCAAATGCACCCATGTATTTTAGTGCAAACCTTATACAGTATTATACAGGCTTGTGGCATCTTGGTTGTAATTTACCTTATTTTTGTGAAGTTATACAGATCCAGCCGTGTGTCACAGTGATGTCACCTTACAATACAATACTTCAACCTTTGCTTAGTAATTGTTTTTGTTATTAATGAAAATGAAGTAATTTAACTTCATTTATTTGTTGTTGAAGTATTTTTTTCTTCTGTGCAGACCATTGAAACAGCAAGTCACGAAATAGATTTTTAAAAAGGTCCAGCTACAAATGCAACTGTACTCTCAAATTCTGAGAGAAAAAATCTCACTTACAAACACACACACTTAATCATGAAATATTTAGGTTGAAAACATACTCATGACTGGTCTAAAGTTATTCCTTTTTAAATTGGACCTGTACTGGCTTATTATTCATTTTAAAGTATTTATAATTAAATGTTGTTGCCATTAAATAATGTCACTGAAAAAAAATTGAGGTTAACATTCCTAATTTGATAAATTATCATCACTCAAGCCTAGTCAACAAGTCTAATGCTGTGTCCAAATTTGCTTTAAGTTGGTGCTTATACACCTGTACCAGCAAGTATAATAACAATAAGACGGTAAGTTATTTGGGTGGTCAAAACTACACCTCAAGTATGCAGGTGTGTGAGGTTACACATATGTGCACTTATTAGATGCATATTGCTTACATATGATATTATTTTGAAAGGTAATATGCGGATATATTCAATACTCAACATTTTTATCTCAGTTGTCTTAGCAACATCATTATTCATAACCATATTGTTGCATGAAACTGATCCTACCTAATTTAACGGGTACCTTAGAGAACTTCCTTGAAGATGTGTCCATACCTACTGTAATATTCATAATGTACGGTGGCCAAGACAATACTGTCAAACAAAAACACTGGTCATGAAAATGTGACATTTAATATAGTAATTGATAAAACATTACAATTTTTCTGGGATGCAAGCATTTGTCAAATAAATTTTTGTATTAAGGTTTTGTAGTGTTTGGTTTCTAAGCCTTGAAAAGCCCTTAAATTATGCTGGGCCTTGAAAAGTTTTTGAATGTTCAGGTTATGAAAGAAAACACAACACAAAAATATCTGCGTGACTTAAAACGCAAAGCACATTTGTTGAAGAAACTGGTGTGTAATTTTCCATTATAATTCTGTTAGCTGTATTGTAAACATGCATACACAGTCAGCTATCGGCGGTGCAAAGCCAAAAACAACTCCAATGAGTTGTTTTGTCTGTCGTGGTCATCTTCTGGCATTTATGGTAGGGCCACGTAAAGTGTATAAGGAAAAAGTGTTGGCTAGATGCCTTGAATGGTCGTTTTGTTACTCTGAAATTGTTGGAGTCCGCATGATATGTGAGTTGCCAGATTATGCTGAACCCTTTTAATTAAATTATAAATCATAAGCCAGTGCATTAACTAGGTATTGGGGATGACAAAATACTTGTAGGTTTCTAATTCAAGATTTTCTGTATTTTTGAAATATTTTTTAATTTTTTAATGATAATATTTTGGTTTAGGCCTATGGATTTTGAATGTGTGATGTTATAGGTGCTATAACTTTGGCATGTAAAGTGGTAACTATGGTCTTTACTAGATAGTTGTTGTGTTAGATAATTTAGTTCTTAAAATTGTACATTTCAATACTTGTAAAGTCCTTGAATTTAAATGTGAAATATCTTTAAGAACCCTGACAGATGCTTTGTAAGTTGTAGGGGTGGAGGGAAGTAATGAACACACATGTTGTTTGTTGTGCAGGGATGGCTTGTACCGCCTGTCGCTACAAGGGCTGTCCCTACTGGAGAAGGCATCGTGGCCGGCGCCGAGCGACAAGGTCGCCCTCTGCCAAGTGAAGGGCCAATCAGAGGCCAGCTGCCACAACTACATCAAGGTTCTGCTGACCAACGGCAAGCGGCTCTTCGTCTGCGGCACCAACGCCTTCTCGCCCCAGTGCTCCTGGCGAGAGGTACCTTACAAACACTCTCTTTTCTTTCCTTCGCTGTATCTTCTTCACAACATGTATTAGCACCTCATCCTCCTTCCTACCAGGATACCTCTGGTAAATTCCCATTGCTGCATTGGACTACCCAGTGCGGCGCACTGGACGTGTGCCGCATGCTCCAGTTCTTTGGCACTTGCACTGAGTGCAGTCCTTTTATATGGTCCAGTTTTTTATTATAACAAAATAGCGTTCACTGAGTGCAGTTTTGTCTTCAAAGCTTATTTTCAATAAATTTTTTTTTATGAGGAACAGAGAGAGAAGTGAACAAGATGGGAGGAACAGAATGAAATTGTTGGTTGTGGAAACATGGGGATGTGGAACAAAGTGGTTACATGTAGGATGAGACAAATTTATTGTCTCATTTCAGTTGGCTCGCAGATGAAAATGGTAAATCCATTAATGGTAACACAAAAAAGGTGGATTGAAGTGCCCAGTGGATCTTTAAATTTCGTAATGGAGTGTCATGTAATTGTTTCAATATGTACTTACATCACAATAACCCTACCCCCAAAAAATACCTGAAAGTGTATTGAAACAATTTATGTTAATATGTTTTCTACAAAGTTTTACAAGATTTTAATTACTTAATAAACAAAAATTTTATTCTTTAGAAATTAACAATTGTTGTTATCATATCAACATTATATAATAGGTGCCTTTAAACAAAATAATAACAATAGCTGTAGTTCGGAATGTTTCTTTGAGTTTTGGTTATATGAAAACATGTGGAACAAAATGGAGATTGATTATTTCCATAGCTCCTAAGTAGTGAGTTTTAGGAAAATAATGGGTATAAATTTTTTTTTACAAAATATTTTTTGACGATTTTTTACAACACATTTTGTTTCAAAATAATGTGTCAAACATTCCAAATACAAAATTACTTATTTCAGGCACTTTTTTTTTTAAGATAACACATGTTGTAGCTAGAGGTAAAAAAAAAATGTCACACAGAGCACTTTTAAGAAGACAGGAATTTTGTCAGATTTATAACAAAATAGAAAAACAAAAAATTAATGAACACTGAGACTAAGACAAAATTTTGCACAAGACTGGAAGACACAATGATGATGACGAACAAGAACACAATAGGTTTCTTAGGCAAGCTTGTCGCGACGTTTCGGAAGCTGACATCTATCTGCTTATGTCTTCAGGTGGACTAAATGTCCGACAAAGTGTAGCAATGGAGTATGTTCAAAATATTTCACTTAATCATTCTCACCCCCATTTCAAGACTCTTTCAAGCAACTCAATTTTCAGCTTGTTGGGTAATTTCTCTTTCTCTCTCTCTCTCTCTCTCTCTCTCTCTCTCTCTCTCTCTCTCTNAGGAGCGCTGCTATCGACTGACTTTGAGCGGCCACTGTAACTCTGCGAACTAGGCAACCGCGCAGGCTGTGATAGGCTAGTGACACCAGGTAGTGGGAGGAGCGCTGCTATCGACTGACTTTGAGCGGCCACTGTAACTCTGCGAACTAGGCAACCGCGCAGGCTGTGATAGGCTAGTGACACCAGGTAGTGGGAGGAGCGCTGCTATCGACTGACTTTGAGCGGCCACTGTAACTCTGCGAACTAGGCAACCGCGCAGGCTGTGATAGGCTAGTGACACCAGGTAGTGGGAGGAGCGCTGCTATCGACTGACTTTGAGCGGCCACTGTAACTCTGCGAACTAGGCAACCGCGCAGGCTGTGATAGGCTAGTGACACCAGGTAGTGGGAGGAGCGCTGCTATCGACTGACTTTGAGCGGCCACTGTAACTCTGCGAACTAGGCAACCGCGCAGGCTGTGATAGGCTAGTGACACCAGGTAGTGGGAGGAGCGCTGCTATCGACTGACTTTGAGCGGCCACTGTAACTCTGCGAACTAGGCAACCGCGCAGGCTGTGATAGGCTAGTGACACCAGGTAGTGGGAGGAGCGCTGCTATCGACTGACTTTGAGCGGCCACTGTAACTCTGCGAACTAGGCAACCGCGCAGGCTGTGATAGGCTAGTGACACCAGGTAGTGGGAGGAGCGCTGCTATCGACTGACTTTGAGCGGCCACTGTAACTCTGCGAACTAGGCAACCGCGCAGGCTGTGATAGGCTAGTGACACCAGGTAGTGGGAGGAGCGCTGCTATCGACTGACTTTGAGCGGCCACTGTAACTCTGCGAACTAGGCAACCGCGCAGGCTGTGATAGGCTAGTGACACCAGGTAGTGGGAGGAGCGCTGCTATCGACTGACTTTGAGCGGCCACTGTAACTCTGCGAACTAGGCAACCGCGCAGGCTGTGATAGGCTAGTGACACCAGGTAGTGGGAGGAGCGCTGCTATCGACTGACTTTGAGCGGCCACTGTAACTCTGCGAACTAGGCAACCGCGCAGGCTGTGATAGGCTAGTGACACCAGGTAGTGGGAGGAGCGCTGCTATCGACTGACTTTGAGCGGCCACTGTAACTCTGCGAACTAGGCAACCGCGCAGGCTGTGATAGGCTAGTGACACCAGGTAGTGGGAGGAGCGCTGCTATCGACTGACTTTGAGCGGCCACTGTAACTCTGCGAACTAGGCAACCGCGCAGGCTGTGATAGGCTAGTGACACCAGGTAGTGGGAGGAGCGCTGCTATCGACTGACTTTGAGCGGCCACTGTAACTCTGCGAACTAGGCAACCGCGCAGGCTGTGATAGGCTAGTGACACCAGGTAGTGGGAGGAGCGCTGCTATCGACTGACTTTGAGCGGCCACTGTAACTCTGCGAACTAGGCAACCGCGCAGGCTGTGATAGGCTAGTGACACCAGGTAGTGGGAGGAGCGCTGCTATCGACTGACTTTGAGCGGCCACTGTAACTCTGCGAACTAGGCAACCGCGCAGGCTGTGATAGGCTAGTGACACCAGGTAGTGGGAGGAGCGCTGCTATCGACTGACTTTGAGCGGCCACTGTAACTCTGCGAACTAGGCAACCGCGCAGGCTGTGATAGGCTAGTGACACCAGGTAGTGGGAGGAGCGCTGCTATCGACTGACTTTGAGCGGCCACTGTAACTCTGCGAACTAGGCAACCGCGCAGGCTGTGATAGGCTAGTGACACCAGGTAGTGGGAGGAGCGCTGCTATCGACTGACTTTGAGCGGCCACTGTAACTCTGCGAACTAGGCAACCGCGCAGGCTGTGATAGGCTAGTGACACCAGGTAGTGGGAGGAGCGCTGCTATCGACTGACTTTGAGCGGCCACTGTAACTCTGCGAACTAGGCAACCGCGCAGGCTGTGATAGGCTAGTGACACCAGGTAGTGGGAGGAGCGCTGCTATCGACTGACTTTGAGCGGCCACTGTAACTCTGCGAACTAGGCAACCGCGCAGGCTGTGATAGGCTAGTGACACCAGGTAGTGGGAGGAGCGCTGCTATCGACTGACTTTGAGCGGCCACTGTAACTCTGCGAACTAGGCAACCGCGCAGGCTGTGATAGGCTAGTGACACCAGGTAGTGGGAGGAGCGCTGCTATCGACTGACTTTGAGCGGCCACTGTAACTCTGCGAACTAGGCAACCGCGCAGGCTGTGATAGGCTAGTGACACCAGGTAGTGGGAGGAGCGCTGCTATCGACTGACTTTGAGCGGCCACTGTAACTCTGCGAACTAGGCAACCGCGCAGGCTGTGATAGGCTAGTGACACCAGGTAGTGGGAGGAGCGCTGCTATCGACTGACTTTGAGCGGCCACTGTAACTCTGCGAACTAGGCAACCGCGCAGGCTGTGATAGGCTAGTGACACCAGGTAGTGGGAGGAGCGCTGCTATCGACTGACTTTGAGCGGCCACTGTAACTCTGCGAACTAGGCAACCGCGCAGGCTGTGATAGGCTAGTGACACCAGGTAGTGGGAGGAGCGCTGCTATCGACTGACTTTGAGCGGCCACTGTAACTCTGCGAACTAGGCAACCGCGCAGGCTGTGATAGGCTAGTGACACCAGGTAGTGGGAGGAGCGCTGCTATCGACTGACTTTGAGCGGCCACTGTAACTCTGCGAACTAGGCAACCGCGCAGGCTGTGATAGGCTAGTGACACCAGGTAGTGGGAGGAGCGCTGCTATCGACTGACTTTGAGCGGCCACTGTAACTCTGCGAACTAGGCAACCGCGCAGGCTGTGATAGGCTAGTGACACCAGGTAGTGGGAGGAGCGCTGCTATCGACTGACTTTGAGCGGCCACTGTAACTCTGCGAACTAGGCAACCGCGCAGGCTGTGATAGGCTAGTGACACCAGGTAGTGGGAGGAGCGCTGCTATCGACTGACTTTGAGCGGCCACTGTAACTCTGCGAACTAGGCAACCGCGCAGGCTGTGATAGGCTAGTGACACCAGGTAGTGGGAGGAGCGCTGCTATCGACTGACTTTGAGCGGCCACTGTAACTCTGCGAACTAGGCAACCGCGCAGGCTGTGATAGGCTAGTGACACCAGGTAGTGGGAGGAGCGCTGCTATCGACTGACTTTGAGCGGCCACTGTAACTCTGCGAACTAGGCAACCGCGCAGGCTGTGATAGGCTAGTGACACCAGGTAGTGGGAGGAGCGCTGCTATCGACTGACTTTGAGCGGCCACTGTAACTCTGCGAACTAGGCAACCGCGCAGGCTGTGATAGGCTAGTGACACCAGGTAGTGGGAGGAGCGCTGCTATCGACTGACTTTGAGCGGCCACTGTAACTCTGCGAACTAGGCAACCGCGCAGGCTGTGATAGGCTAGTGACACCAGGTAGTGGGAGGAGCGCTGCTATCGACTGACTTTGAGCGGCCACTGTAACTCTGCGAACTAGGCAACCGCGCAGGCTGTGATAGGCTAGTGACACCAGGTAGTGGGAGGAGCGCTGCTATCGACTGACTTTGAGCGGCCACTGTAACTCTGCGAACTAGGCAACCGCGCAGGCTGTGATAGGCTAGTGACACCAGGTAGTGGGAGGAGCGCTGCTATCGACTGACTTTGAGCGGCCACTGTAACTCTGCGAACTAGGCAACCGCGCAGGCTGTGATAGGCTAGTGACACCAGGTAGTGGGAGGAGCGCTGCTATCGACTGACTTTGAGCGGCCACTGTAACTCTGCGAACTAGGCAACCGCGCAGGCTGTGATAGGCTAGTGACACCAGGTAGTGGGAGGAGCGCTGCTATCGACTGACTTTGAGCGGCCACTGTAACTCTGCGAACTAGGCAACCGCGCAGGCTGTGATAGGCTAGTGACACCAGGTAGTGGGAGGAGCGCTGCTATCGACTGACTTTGAGCGGCCACTGTAACTCTGCGAACTAGGCAACCGCGCAGGCTGTGATAGGCTAGTGACACCAGGTAGTGGGAGGAGCGCTGCTATCGACTGACTTTGAGCGGCCACTGTAACTCTGCGAACTAGGCAACCGCGCAGGCTGTGATAGGCTAGTGACACCAGGTAGTGGGAGGAGCGCTGCTATCGACTGACTTTGAGCGGCCACTGTAACTCTGCGAACTAGGCAACCGCGCAGGCTGTGATAGGCTAGTGACACCAGGTAGTGGGAGGAGCGCTGCTATCGACTGACTTTGAGCGGCCACTGTAACTCTGCGAACTAGGCAACCGCGCAGGCTGTGATAGGCTAGTGACACCAGGTAGTGGGAGGAGCGCTGCTATCGACTGACTTTGAGCGGCCACTGTAACTCTGCGAACTAGGCAACCGCGCAGGCTGTGATAGGCTAGTGACACCAGGTAGTGGGAGGAGCGCTGCTATCGACTGACTTTGAGCGGCCACTGTAACTCTGCGAACTAGGCAACCGCGCAGGCTGTGATAGGCTAGTGACACCAGGTAGTGGGAGGAGCGCTGCTATCGACTGACTTTGAGCGGCCAAGAAGTTCTGTGCTTGGTATAGTTAATTTGAACTTGTAATCACTTATGAAGCCACTATGAAGTCGTGATGTAGTTAGAATTCTTGATTTCAGAATTTATTTATAATATTTATGTAAGACTGAAGCTATCGCTAACTCAATAAAATTGTCAGTCACCGTTCATATCCTGCTATGCGGTACAATAATAATTTGCTTCTGTACCGAGCAGAATGGCACAATTGTATTTTAATACATTGTACTTGCATTCAGGAGGACCTCAATTAATTTTTAAATTCAGGCATTGTGATGTCAGTTTTCTATGGCTTTCCAAAATCACTCCAAGTGAATGACAGGACAGAAACCGCACATGCTGACAAGAGTGTAGAATGAGTTTGATTATCGCGTAGATGTCGTTTGGTAGCTCGTGGTGGCCACATTGAACGTTTATGAATGTATGGTTAACAAACTTAACGGTTCATTTGATAGGTCAATCAAGGTTGTTTGGTTTTGATATTTTAGACCCTATATTTCCTTGTTATGATTCATTTTGGAGCTGCTTCATTAAAGTGCTTCAGTTTAACAATTTATACCAATCAAATTTTTTGCAGAATTTTTAATTGTGTCTTATTTTCATTGTTTGAAAACTTCTTGAAAAATGTGATATGAAATGTAAACTTATACATTTGCTTTTTAACGCCATTTTTATTGTACAAGTGATTAATCCGCTTGGCTCTTTTCAGTGTGTGTATCGCTATTGCAATACTGTATTTAATTTTAATTCATCTGTCTGACAGTGCATAGCCCAGAGCTTTTTAACAAATTTTCTTATTGGGCCACTTACAAATAATCTCAATATTTGACAAGCCTCACTTATTACAAATTTGGGCCTCACTTTTGCAGTCAGTTTATTTATGTGAAGGTATCAAAATTTAATTATATATGATTTTATTACAAGTTTTATGATATTGGCAGTTACAGTTGATGTGTTAAATTAGGTTGTTTGTTGTATTCAAAATAATATATTATAAAAAAAAAAAATTCCTGATAATATTTTGCCTGCAGGCCAGTTTGAATAATCTGGCAGACCACTTATGATCCATGGGAAATGAATAATTTGGGCATAGGCTGTATGAAAAAAGTATATAACCTTGGGTTTTTTTTTAAAATAGTGTTACATGTTATATTTATTCCTTGGAGGTATTTGTTGTGTGTTAAAAATGAATCAGGGTTTTGCAGTTCTCTACTTTGAGAGTATGTGAAACCTTTATTAATACAATAGAGGTTAATCATATTTTACAATTGTGTGCCAGTGCAGAATAAACAAGGAAGGGTAGTGTGCACTTTTGAAATCAACCTTTGAAAGTGTCACTGGCCTACCTGCATGTATTTTAACAGGCACACTGACAGGCATGCACGTGCACAGTAAAGTTGGTAACAACGGAGGGAAAGTAGTTACATGTCTTAACGCTGAATTAAAAGTACCAGGCAAACATTTGTGAATACTCAAATTATTTCTTTTGCTTTCTGTTTTTTTTTTTCATGCATATAAGTGTCAGAATTGGCAATTTGTGAAATATTTCCTTTTTAATAATTTCAATGTTTTGTTTTTCATGACTACAGTGATCAGGTCCATGTCAATGTTAATATTACATTTGGTCGAAGAATACACAGTGCGCATACAAATAGACCTAGCAAGACTTAAAAAATGCCCCATTTACTGTGAACATCTTATAATAGGCTACATGCCAGTAAAAAGAAAATAACGAAATTTCTGTTTCAAAGGATAGAATATTGTTTCAGGTTAACAAATATCAAGTTTATTTAACATTGAATTATCGGATTATTGTCTAATTCATTAAATAAAAACGTGAAAATAAAGCCATAAGTCACGTGATGGCGAACACCAATCAGAGCTCGTGACGTCATCGTATAGTAAAGAAACTCGTCGCTCCTGTCATTCCTATGTATTTCGCTCTCGTCATCGTTTGTCGTTATTCTCCTGTTATCTTTTTGATTTTGTGCGAAGTTTTCTTACGTAGTTAGTTAAAACAAGGAATACCAAAATGGAAACTGGATTTACCAAGGCGAACAGTTCGAATTTGCCCAAAATTGATGTACTGATGCTGGGAATGTTTTTCGGAACAAACAGTGATTTCTGCTCATCAGAATTCCGAAATGTTAAGTCTTCCATGTAAGTATATTATAAGCTTACATTAAAAAAAGAAATATAATATACTTTGTACTCACAAATAGCATAAATTTACATACACTTCTTGTATGTAACGTGATGTTAGGTTATGATTATAACCTAAGATGGTAATATTTTTGATTCTTAGGTACAGTGCTAATATCTGAAAAATATAAAATATTATATAGGTATTACACTTCATGCATATTACACATCAAATAACGTAAAATCAATAGGTACAATACATACAACTTAATTGAATAACAATCAATATGCAATGAATAATAAAAATTGTCTTGACTTTTCTCGTATTGCCTATTAATACTATAATATTTATACACACCTCAACTTGTTCATGGGGAATGTTCTGTGTTAGAAACCGTAGCAGCTTACTAATCCACGACATTCCTCACTTTAAATCATTTTTCTCTTTTTATAAATATAAGGTCGTTCTGTAGTGGTAGTGAGTGTTCGTTTTCTTCTATCTGGTTGACAGTCAAACTTTGTTGGAATACAACCAGGTTTTTTTAGCACTTTAGACACCATTCCCATTATGTGATACTCCATATAATTAACCATGTCACTCGGCAACTGTAATAAAAAATAATTGCGTAATACGATATTATTTAACTAACAAAAAACCAGGTTAGATCAAACGTAACCTCAAATATTGTAGTTTATTTTAAATCATTTATGGATAAACAATATTATTAGGGTACACATACGAATTAAATAACATCAAAAATTAAATAAAACTTACATCAAAGTGGTCTTCACAAAAATAAATAGCAGTATCTGTTGATAAAGCCGCTGGATCTCGTCGTGCTAGTTTTTTTTTCGGTTGGGACATGGAAAAACAATTTGCTGGGAGTTTTTATTGATGAACTTTCACATTTAGGCACTGCACACCATTTATAAGTGGTAGGATTCATTATAATTTAAAAAATCTTCAACTTGCGTGTTTGTTTACAAATTGCTTACTATATTCTGACATCATAGACGCCGCCATGACAGTTGGCATCGTTTCAGCGGTAAAATTGAAATACAAATAAATAAATGTGAAAATAATNCATGACAGTTGGCATCGTTTCAGCGGTAAAATTGAAATACAAATAAATAAATGTGAAAATAATCCCAAAAATGTTAAGTATCACTGAAATAATATTTTTTTAAGCTCTATTAAGCCTATATGTACAACTTTAGGTCATAAAAAAAATTTGTCAAGTAGCCTATTGTGTGAGTAAATATTTTACCAAAGTGATGTCATGTATTTGTATTGAACTGCGTTTGATGCTGTGATTTTTTATATGTTATTGAGGTGCAAGATATTACGAGAATAAATGCAGTGCCAAATAGTTGCTCACAATGTTGGCAAATACAGTATTTACAATTTACCTTTTTCAGTTTTCCAATTTTTGTTTCAAAAAACCTGTGGACTTCAACTCACATAGTTGGAGATAATTTATGCCCCATGCCCTTTTCAGGTGGGGCATGGGGCATGTCCATATTTATTGTTTAGATGTTTATGAATGAATGAGAATATTTGAAATAATGGAGACATGTGGCTCTTGCAGATAATATACTCCCGCATTGCACGCGTGTGCAAGAACGACAGTGGAGGAGAGCTAATGCTGAAGGACAACTGGACGACATTTGTGAAGGCTAGACTCAACTGCTCCATTCCTGGCGAATATCCTTTCTACTTCGATGAAATACAGGGCATGTCGTACGTCCCGTCAGTCGATATGGTATACGCTACATTTACAACCCCAAGGTAAATCTTGCTTTAACAGTATTATTTTAATGTGAGTATCTCATTAGGTGTCGTATGATTTTCATGAAGGTTGAAATAAAAAATGTTTTGTGTTTGTTTGCAAGCATGTTGTACAGTTCTTAAGCTATAGCTAAGAGTAATTGTAATGCCATGTCATAGGGATGAAACTACAGTGGCTTGGTATTCTTGTTATCAATACCAGAGTTTATTTAAATGGTCACTGGTTTTGTGAACCTCACAGCAGGGCCACCCAGGGGATTTTGGGAGTCCAGGGCAAAGCTATTTTTGGGGTCTCGTATTTGACGCAACATTACATACTTCGAATATTACTTAGGTACATTTGTTTATTCTGCAACCGATAGAAAACATGTTGCCTGGAAACAGGTTTACAATTTGCTATCAAGCTAATAAATATTTTTGTTTAATAAGAAAAATAGTTATAATGACTTTGTGATTGGACTGTGTCCATCGCCAACCATGAGAGAGAGTCTAATCACACCATCATCATAACGTGAAATCACATTGCCATTTTACTTCAAAGATAACAAGAAAAATAGTTCCCTGTTCTCATTAAAGTATTGTAAAGAACTATATCTAATACAATAAGTTTCCTTTTTTAAACCTAGTCAAGACACTCTACTTACCTGTCTATGCTCTCCGTATTTGTATTGTATTCTAAATTGTATACATCATTTTATAAGAGGTTTTGCATTGTCACATGGCAATGTCAGTAAATTATGCTGTAAAAACCGTCGTAATTTCCTAATTTTAATGGCTTTGAGGGGCCCTTTGACATTGGTGGCCTGGGGCAATATGCTCCATTCCTCCTCCTCTCTCTTTGGCGTGGGGCCCCACGCCAAAGATGCAAGAGAAAATCTTGAAATTCGGGTTGGGGGATCACTTTACCTCTGTGCAGGCATTAGCTCATCATAACTTTAGGAAACAATAGTAAATTAATTAAATAAAGTCAGAAATTTAAACAGTCACGTCTCCTGTGAGACCCCTCTCTGGATACACTCCTGCTCAGAGGCAAAAAATTATTTAATTTTTTAATCATATAAGTACTGAAATGTGTGTTAAAATTAAAATGAAGTGAAACAGATTACGCATAACTGCTACTTAGAGCTACACAACATGTATGAGTTGAGTTTACCTGGTAATCCCGTATTGTGTAGTCAGATAAGTGCTATACGAGTGATTGAAGTCACTCTAGCAGATTCCAGACATAGGTTTGTTNTTAATAATATAAGTATTGTACTGAAATGTGTGTTAAAATTAAGTGAAACAGATTACACATAACTGCTACTTAGAGCTACACAACATGTATGAGTTGAGTTTACCCGGTAATCCCGTATTGTGTAGTCAGATAAGTGCCATGCCAGTGATCCATAGGGGGTTATGTGACATGACCCACCACAACCCATAATCCTTATATTGATATGATAAAACTGAAATTAAATAATATTTGAATTGTTTAAAATATTGACTTGACAGGCAGTCCTTGATATTCANATATTGACTTGACAGGCAGTCCTTGATATTCATACATTCGAGATTCGTACTACTCGCTCTTTCATACATGACATATTATCAACTCTAAATCAACTTTCTTACGACCTATTTGGTCTTTCATACATCTAGCAACCTACCAACATATTAATATTGCACTGTTAGTTGCCATCTAAAACTGCCGGCAATGTTCTCCAGAATTTGCGGATCATATGTTATTGATGTTTAGATATGGCTGTTATTTGGCACAATACAAATCAGTGTTATGCTAAATAATATACGAATCCCTGAAAAACTTTTACATAGTTTTTACAACCTACAAAATTAAATGTTACATTGGCACAACAATTTTACAGAAAGTAGAAAGTATATTTAATTACCTTATTTATTCACATAGTACTTACAATCAAATACGTATACAGGTGTTGAAAATCAACATTTCAGACAAAAAAATAGCATATGTATATTTATTCATGATTTTCAATGAAATACTTGTTAATAATAACATTTTTATGAATTAAATATATTTTCTTTCTACCAAAATTAATTTTTATTTTTTTTATTTTTTTGTAACTTTGGAACGGAACTTTTATATACATGTGTATATATGATTCAACTTTCATACTTTCAACTTTCACACACCGGGAACACATTATGTATGAAAGTAGAGGACTGCCTGTATTATTTTTTCCTAAAATTACGATCAGACAGTGTCTCCATCCTATTCTATGATTCAAAAGGACCTACAACAAGAGAAATATGATCCACCTCCCCACACACAAACCGAAAAGTATAAATCTGCTCATGGATTGTGTGTGTGTGGAACCAATGTTCAAGTGAAGTAATTGGTATGAACACCCTGTTTCATTGGAGATTGAACGCGGAGAGCGAAGGGAGCAGGCCAGGACAAGGCAATGACATTGAGGAAGTGCTAACTGAAGTGCTTAGTGTCGGGCCTAAATGCTGTCGAGCTCCTCGGAGGGCACGACCAATTGCCCCAACTAGCACATCCTGCTGGAGACCCTTTGTCAAGAGTACCGGCCACCCAGCGCATGGCCCTTGTGTCGTATGCAACTGTCACGACTGTCAAGCATATGTTAAGAACAGCCAATACTGACTTAGCTCACATCATCGTCTCTGCCATTTTTAAGTGATCACCACCATGAATTTATAAAAAAATTCTATGGACCATTCTAAAATATTCAACTTATTTTTTATGCCATATGTTGTTTTCAGCACAAGGAGATTATGTGACCAGCATAATGTTTTAGATACTCCATGGTAAACTAAATTACTTGAAAATGGCAATTTTTGCTCTAAATCTATAATCCTTACGTGAGTTTTTTAAATAAGCATAATGTTTGAGGAACTGTTTACTAAGCATTGTAAATATGAAAAAAGATTTCTATGAAATATATTACCATTGCTTTTAATTTTACCTTTCTTTTAGACAATGATTTATACGGTATATACACTCATTAGCCGTTCTTACTTCTTAAGACATAGTCTAATTTTCATGTCAGACTTGGAATTAAATGATTTTGTCTCATCATTACTTGTATCATTGGTAGTATTGTTGGTAATTCCTTGAAACACAACTTTTTGTTAATATTTCTGTTTATTTAGTTGTACTGGTATATGTGCCTTTACTCTGTTTTGGGGCCATAAGTCTTGATCAGTCACAAGCCACAACCACATTTTTCTTGTTCCAGTAACAGTATACCAGGCTCCGCTATATGCGCCTTCAACATGTCTGCGATCAATGCAGCGTTCTCTGGTCCGTTCAAGCACCAGGCGAGCAGCGGCTCAGCGTGGGAGCCGCACCACACACCGCATCGCCACTATTTTGAATGCCAGGCTGCACCACAGTCTCGCCAACTGCTTGACTCCTCCAAGTACCAGCTCATGGATCATGCAGTCCAGCCAACCACGCTCGGCCCACTATACATTGGCCAGCTCGAGACACTTACCCACATCGCTGTCGACATCATGTCTACCAACCTCTACAGGTGACGCTAAGTCCCTATCTTCCTCTCAAGTTAAAAGTTGTGTGCTGCATTATTGTTTCATACAGAACTAAAGAGAATACAAATTTTTTTTTTTATATGATGAGAAACAGGTATTCAGGTTCTGCGATACTTTTTGAAATTGCAAGAAACAACAAACATTTACTCTTGTTGTCTTTTCAGAATAGTATTTAATACTTGAAGAAAGAGCAAACTGTATTTATTGTTGGTCTTATATTGCTGTGTAAATAATAACTGATCTTGTACAGACACTTTTAAAAATAATTGGCGATTCATTCCTTATGTACATATTTCTTCCTGAAGATGTATTTGCCATCACTGATCCTATGAGAACTTAGTTTAATGTGTTAAATATTTAAGTAAGTATGACTTAATACCATACATTTTTAAAAGAAATTATTTTAATAATTATGTGACAGCTATGATCGCAGAACTAATCTTACTTGAGCTTAAAACTAATGTTATTGTGGAACATATAGCTTGAACACACCATCAATTTATATGCAATAAAACTAATTTTAAATTTTTTTACATCCCTGTATAAAAGTAAGTTAACCTTTTGTAACTTATAGTTTGCATTTGGAATTGTTTTGTGTGTTAACAGTGATCAACATGTGCTCTATGTGGCCACTACAACGGGCGTTGTGAAGAAGATATCTGTAATCTCACGCACTCATGAGACGTGCGTTGTCGAGGTGTGGAAGCTGCACTCTGGAGAATCTCCAGTGCCGATCAACACCCTACAGTACCTCAAGGAAACTGTGAGTCTGCGGTGATTAAACTTTAAGTTTTGACATAGGCAAGTTTTGTGTAATACTCAAGGGGCTGCGGTGGCGTAGTGGCCAGGGCGCTCGCCTCCCACCACAGCGATCCGGGTTCGATCCCCGGTGGGTTCACTGAATCGTGCTGGATGATGCCGCTTGCCGGCGGGTTTTCTCGGGGTACTCCCGTTTCCCCCGCCCTTGCATTCCAGTGCCGCTCCATTATAGGGTAGGGTTTCATTTCTGTCATGCTCGGGGATGACGGTCACCTACGGGTCCCAGCTGGAAAGACCGTCACTCGGAGGGTGTTGCTTTGCCCTGGGTGCACTCCCAACACGCCATTATTATTATTATTATTGTGTAATACTCATTTCTCAGAGGTACATGCTGATCACTGATCTAACTATTAGCATGTTGTATTCTGATCCTTTTAAAAGGTCTAGCAAAATTATCTCAAGCTAGGATTCAGCAAAGTAGTGACTATTGCAAATAAAGGTTCATTGATGACATGGGTCAACTATGTACTTCCCTTTCTACTCAGATAAAAATTATTTTTTTTAAAACTATAATGGCAGTTGTGTGGTTGGTTGGTGTATTCAGAATTTTAATTGAACATGGTACTAAAGAATTTAATGACTGTGTAGGAAAATGTAAATAAATAAAAAAAATGCATCATAAAATGTATTTTGCGGGNGTACTAAAGAATTTAATGACTGTGTAGGAAAATGTAAATAAATAAAAAAAATGCATCATAAAATGTATTTTGCGGGCTACCTGACAGTTGCCACAACTTTTTATCGTGTTACACATTCCTGGCTTCCTCTTGTTTAGCACCACTGTTTGTATAAATACATGCCTTAAAAGATTGTTACTGGGTATTCAATGACAAAGCTTAAATGTACCAAAAATATATTTGACTATTAATATTAATTTAAAAAATGTTGTGGCAGTTGGAAAACTAAATTTAAACAAATATCTCATCACTGATAATATGATTTTGGGAGGACTGCTGGTAAATCATGAGGCGGTGTTACAACATGCTTAGGAGACAAAAATGATTGAACTGTATGTACGTAATTGTTATGTATTATGGCAGGAGTCGGTGTACGTGGGCATGGAGGAAAGCGTGCTGAGAATCCCGGTGCAGCACTGCGAGCGGCACAAGAGCCGCGTGGCCTGCCTGAACGCCATGGACCCGTACTGCGGCTGGAATGAGCTGAAGGAGGAGTGCACCACCGCCCCCAATCACAACCCCCTCGCCAAGTACTGGCTGCAGGCCGTCACGCAGTGCCCTGTCCTCACCGACCCAGGTACTGCATGCCTCCAGGGTTGCGGATGTTGCAGTCGGCCAGCAGGTTTTCTCTTGGTGCTCACATTTTCCCTGCCCGTGCATTCCACTGATGTCCCATTTCCGTATCATATTACTCTTGTAAACGCTAAAGCCCACATTTGTAATTGTTAAAGACCACTGCAGTTCTTGCTCCCACTTTGCTCTGCTTACAATAAAACCCTTCATGAAACATGTCAGTAACATTTGAAAATTGCTTTATGTGTGACTTTTGGTTTCAAGCTGGTTTCAATTTATGAGCTCCTCTGTGATGTAATATAATATATTGTTTCAATTTTCATAATAACCTTACTGGGTTTCATGTTGATTCAAAAATTGAATTACAGCAGTAAATTATTTGAATATTTAAACGATGCTCTATATTATTTTAGTCCGAGAGTTGTGAAACTGTCAGTGAGAACAGCATGTGCACAGTGTCATGTAATAGCTTATCTCATGATATAATGCTTAGAATATAAAACATGCCCCACAAAATTTTTTTTAAAGAACATTTTTGTGCATTAACTTATAATTGAACCTGTAAGGTGTTTGGTGAGAAATTTTGTGGCATGGACGTAAATTATATTATTTTATTCTTACACTAGTTATGGCTGTGTGCAGGTTTGGTCAATGGAAGAAAATTTGCTTATGCTGCATTTTGTTTCAATTCTTTGCTGTAGTTGATGGGGGCTGGGGCAGTTGGTCAAGTTGGTACCCGTGCTCGCACCTGGGGGAGGGGCAGGAGCAGTCGAGCGATGAGTGCCGCTGCAGGCAGAGACAATGCGATAACCCAGCCCCGCGCCACGGCGGGGCTCCATGCAAGGGCATCTCGGTGGCGGTGACCAACTGCACAGTGCATGGCAGCTGGACCAGCTGGTCGGCGTGGTCAGCCTGCTCCCAGACGTGCGGCATGGCTGTCAAGACGAGNACCACAGTGAGATATACTGCACGACCAACCCTCCTTGCCCAGGTATTACTGTCTGTCAGCCACTCTCACCTTAGCATGCTCAGTACATTATGTGTATAACTGCTTGTCTAAAGTTGGCCCCTCCTTCCATCCCACATGTAGTACTGTATTTCCTCCATCACATTATGCTGTTAAGGAGCATCAGTCCCTGTCATCTTGGATTTGTCTATGTTTTGCCATAATTTATTTTTAAGAATGTATAATGAAATTTTTTTGCATGACATAGCATCATCAAATTCTAACAACTTCAACGTTCTTAGTAATTTTTTGGTAGGCGATTACAGTAACTACTCTAGTAACAGTAGTTGAGTAATGCTGCTTTTATAAAATGCGCAGAGCCATGCCCTATGCTCTTGTCAATCGCTAAAATAAAATACAAAATCTGTGACAAAGCTTGTGGTGAAAATTCTATAAATCCAAGATGGTGGGACTGATTCCCTTAAAGCAGAGAGCAGGACAGGTAAAATGATAATAATCTGCTGCTTATTACTTAACAGGAAAATCTTCCTTGGTTGTCAAAATCATATTTCAGTGTACCTGTCCAATATGGGAACTATGACCAAGGCGCAAATTAATTTAATTTTTAGACATTCAACCCTTAAGACTGTAGTAACAAATATGTAAGGTAGTAGGACAATGGTAGTATGTACATAGTATAGAAATCAGAGTAAAACGTTTTATTCACAACTTTAAATATTATGAATTTTATAGTTGTACCTCTATGTATTGAATCCAGATGGATTGAAAGTCTGCATCCATGGAACATATTCTTTGGTCTCATTTTTTATTTATCAGTATTTCAATACTACATTCATTGAATTTCCACATGTACAAACATTTTTTGTGAGTCCCCTGAGAAACGATGGATAGAAAATCAACGTACAACTTATTTGTTAGATTATGCCTACTGAAAATTCATTCATCTGAGTGAGGTAATTATTACCTCAGTAATAGATTCCTGTTACTGATCATAAAAGTGTCCAAATTTAGCAACTGCAGCATTTAGTATAACTGGTGTAACATTGCAGCTTTTGAGGGGTTATGTTTACCGTTGGTAAGAGATGTTTTAATTAGACATGATTGCGGAATGCTTACTTATGTTGTCGTTTAGTTTTATATCATTTCCAAATTACATTTTACTATGAGAGTTAAAAAAAATGCATTATAATCTGTGGTTAATTTAATAGTTTATTGACATAGAGATCATGTGTAAGTATATTTCATTTGTTTCTAAACAATATTCAGTATTATAATTTTTTTTGTTAGTATTCATTATTTTCTAGAGAGTAAAAAGTATTCAGTGTTTATTAAACAAAAGCACGGAACTAAATTATCCTGGTTGTCTCTCGTCTCGCCATCACTGATTGGTGGAGAGATGTGTAGTGGTCAGACGACAGCCAATCGGAGGACAGGTAACGACATAAGCAAGGCAAAGTAAAATCGAACAATATTTTCTAGCAGAACTATTACTAACACATCAATAAAGGATGCGTATATTTAGAATAAAAAGAAATATTAAATGTAATTTGAATAGTAAATGTGATTTTTTTAATGTAATGATGATAAGGATGAAGAAAGGATGTAATTGCAGCAACAAGAGTATAAAAACTGGTAATAAATATTGAATTATATTTTTTTGGAAGAATCATGTGATAATTGTATAATTTATTTATGAGAAGACGAATGTAGGTATAAAATTGGTAAAAAGTATTTCGTCTTGCTAATTACACATAATTTATTGACATCTGATTCTACTGAAATGTAACAACCGGCGCTTATATTGTGATTATACTAAAATGTAACACTGGTTACATTT
>NQII01011571.1:14023-27047 GCA_002778355.1 Clitarchus hookeri
AATGTCACAAAAAAAGTAATGTTGTATTCTTAAAACTTAGAAATAATTGTCGACTTTGAACACTTACGAACTCTGAGGTAAAGAACAAGTGGTGCGGTCAGTCGACTGCTGGACGCCGTACCGAGAGAAGCTGGGTACAGTACATGTGCTCCAACAGCTTTACCAGAGTCGTGGTTGTTATAAAGCTCTTGTTAACGTTCCCCGGTGGTACGACTAAAGGCTTATCAGGGAACGGCTTTCAAACTAACATACTACCTTACTTACACTAACACTTACCCTACTACTAGCCTTACCTAGGATTGGAACCCAGAACCTCCCGCACCGCACACCAGCAGCTCACCATCAGACTGCGCCACGGGAAGTCGGCTTTACGAGAGGCAAACCCCGGATCTCCTACTTGTAGGTCTTTAAATAACGCATACAAAATTGGTTATGGATTTTTTGGAGGTGGTGGCGATAAGGGTAAGGGGTGACTGCGCAGTTTTCCTCGGCCAGTGCATGAACATCTTGACTCCAGGTGGCTCTGCGGTCTTCCTCTCGGGGCTGGGACAACCCCTGTTCTCGTCATGCCACCACCAGAGGGGAGGGCGCTGGGAACCAAACCCGGGTCGACCTGGCCGGAGGCAGTAAAGCTTCATTCGCAATCACACAGATCACGCCGAACGCACTTCACTGACAGAACCTGTGGTTGTTCGCGTGTAAGTTGATCATTCTGGGTTACCATTCTGCTGTTTGGTTGCAATTTGTTTACGACCACGCTGTTTCGCTCCTTATTTTTCGAATACCAACATTCCAAAATAAGTGACGCACAACAAACTAAAAGCTGGCGTGTTTCTATTCTATTTTATTTATAATTTCATTCTGGTACGAATTTATAGTAAATTACTTTCAAGAGACATAAATTTCGTTTTATACTTTCAAACCGTTTTTGCACTTCAGTGCTACATATTGGTTGATTTTTTTAATACATTTATTTCATACGAGCGTTGAATAAAACGAACTTTTATGTTCGCGTAATTCATCATTAAACACTAAACTATTCTATACCATTAAATCAATACACTTTGATTATCCAACCAATTAGTGGAATATAATATGTGAACCAACTGACATCTGGTATATATCAGTGACGCCTGCTCTTTCCGCGCGCAGAAATATCGGCACGGGCTCGATTTTTCTCCGCAGCTCGTGCGGAAAACGAGGACGTTTTCTGATTGGCTGTTCCAGTTTTCCACTCTGTTTGGCGTGCTCGGAANCAATACACTTTGATTATCCAACCAATTAGTGGAATATAATATGTGAACCAACTGACATCTGGTATATATCAGTGAAGCCTGCTCTTTCCGCGCGCAGAAATATCGGCACGGGTTCGATTTTTCGCCGCAGCTCGTGCGGAAAACGAGGACGTTTTCTGATTGGCTGTTCCAGTTTTCCACTCTGTTTGGCGTGCTCGGAATGCATGTGAACCAGACATAACGCTGCCAACTGCACAACAGAGCCAGATGATGCCCACATTTCCCAGATATTGCTTTAAAATTTCAAAATACATTTTGTATCTCTTAACCGTATGAATAATTGTATATTCACGCGTTTGATTTTGCTTTAGCACATTTTAAGTTGACAATTGTAGCATTAGGACTCTTCACCGCAGATCTGGCTTAGGTTTGTGTTGCAAATTGGAGCTGAAATGTGGAGGAGGGAGTGAAACCACACTTGTATGATATTATGTTTGTAGTCATAGCACATTAATTTATTCTTTAGAAAAATATCTAGGCAATCCTGTTATTATGCATAAAATTTTCAGTTTACGTAACAATTTATACTCTATTTGATGTTACCTAACACCATGTAGGCAATGCATGTGACAAAATGCTCATTATCTCTGTCATTTATGTTTGTTTAAATTTTTTATTACTTAAGTTTCGGCTATGAGAACTAATGAAGTCAATTCACTACACTTTTACAGCTATTTTATAAGCGTACTAATATAACCTATTCTTGCATTTGACTCTGCGTAATACTTCGTTAACTTTGACTTAGGAAAATTGCTTTATATCGTCAGTATAAATGAAGAATAATAACTGTTGAATTGCAAAATCATTGCAAGCATCCCATACAATTTCCTTTACCTGGCTCTAATGTTATTAAAATTTATGAATGTAAATCTTCCTTTTTATTTTTTCGTGAATTAATCCAGTGAGTTGATATACTTCCGTAAATATTTTGTTCTGGAGATATTGATTCTACTTAAGAAGAAGTAAAGTTGGGTCATATTTTAAACTCCTTCCATTTATCAACTTATAGATGTCCAGGTGGTAAGTTTCTAAAGTTACTGCTAGGTGAAGAAATATTTGTTATACGTGACTTTATGTTCACTGAAATTATTTTAACTTTAAATATTATTATTCTTCTCAAACCAACATCAAAGGATGATTAACTGTTCGTCCAGTACTGAACTTTCAGCGAGAGAAGTATTAACGTTCTTACTTTTCCTCAGAAAGTGCTCCATTGAAGTATCTAAAAAAAACACAATCAGTAAAAAAGTAAGTCATGGCATAATAAGACAAAAATTGCATCAAAAATTTTACCAAATACATTCATTTGAAAATAATATCACCATGAACGAATCGCGTGATTACAAAGAAGGTTGTCACTCACTATCGCCATAAACCGACATGTGTCCCATGTGCTATTAATGCAATTTGCTTGGGTGGATGTGCCACTAGTGGGCATAAATGTTCCACCATCATTCATAGTTACAATACACCGAACAAGGCCGTAGTGTAAGTAGCAGAATTGGTAAAGTTACACACTAGAGCGGCCATGGGATAAGGAAAAGTCTGAACAATTTGTAATGTTAGATTTTAGGACGATTCAGAGGAGCTCTAGTGTACTGGACTGGGAGTTACCAGGCAGCAGACGACGCAGCCATTAAAATGCCTCGCCACCTGTGCAGTGTTGCCAGTTCTGCAGCCGGTAAAAGTAGGTCATAACGCTGGCCTCGGCTCAACCACGTGTTATTTCTGGTCCTGCTAAAGGCGAGCCTGTCACCCGAGTTATCAGTCTTCGTTGCAGCTGTGAAGACCCAACTAAGGATGTACTAGTGGCGACCGTGACACGTGTTTCGTTTCTGTATTTGCTGAAATTTGCAGCGATATCAACTAATATTTGGTTTTATTTACCTCTACAAAAATGAATTATTATAAATAAATGACGGTTATTGTTTTTAATTGTAATTTATTATTATTTTACTATAGTTTATGTGTTCACGATAAAATACGAGTACTATTAGTACTTACAAATTGCAAATTTGATATTCGTCATAAATGTTGTCATACAAAGTACAGTTTTCATTCCGTTCTTATGTGAAAGAAATTGACAGGAAATGATTGTTCACCAGTCGAGAAATATATGTTAGACGCACGAAGGTCTACAACCTGACTCAGTGTTTACAGTTACGGGTTGTGATCTACTACAAAGGTGACTGTTAGTACAAATAATCAGTACGTTAAAATTTTTTTCGATTCACGTGTCATTAAGGCTGTGTCCGAACCTAGGAATGCCCTTATGTATATAAGAATACTTCAATCAGCTCGATACTATATACGTTCCGACAGGCATACTTATTTGAATCCGTTACGGAAACTAGCCAGTTAATAAGATTCTGAACAAACATTTTGAAGGAAAACAAATACTGAATCTGTGCTGGAACATGTGCGCGAAAATTTAAAATAATCAACCCATTAGAAGCTGTAGCTTACAAGTGCATGGCAATGAAAGTGTTGCTATTTAATCAGTCATATAAATTTTTTTAAAAAAAGGATGAACAAGTATAAGACTCAGTCAACCATGTATTATTAAAACTGGTAAAAACTAAAGGTAGATTTTATTTTAACACTAACAATGGTATGAATAAAAATCGATTTTCGAAATTTGATGTAACCATTAAACACAGCCATGCCTTGCCTTGTAAAAATGAAAAACAAGATAATGTATTCACATATATGTACGGCGGACATTTACGTCACTCGTTAAAACATTAGCAAATTATTTAAACAGGGGCGTAGCCAAGAATTTACTTTGGTTCATATTTATATTTATAGACAAAATACGAAAGTTGTTATTTTATAAATTAATAGTTAAAATGTTATTTATAATCAATAATAGAGAACTACAAAATGCTATAAACATCCTTAATTTTCAAAGGAATCACACATTCCTTATATTAAAATTAATTGGAGGTTGTAATTTTGTTTTCAAATACTATGTTTAAACATTTTTAATTTTCGTTTTGGAGAGGGGGAATATGTCCTGGTATCACCCCCTCCCCCCGGTTGCGCCCTTGTATTTACAAATGTTATGAGCATAATAACACAGACAAAAAAAAAATATTTTGTGAAAACTTTTTTAATAAATGCAGCTGAATCTTGTTTTTTTTTGGGTGCTGAAACTGAATATGGCATTAGTTTATTGGTATCACCTACAGTTATCTCACAATATGCATTTGTATTTAAAAATGCGATGTATTGGATTGTATTTTTAAAAAATTGATTACATACATTTTAAGTGTTTATTTTTTGGTATTTCCTTTCTCTCTTCTCTTTGAAGTTTCTTATGTAGCTTTTTCTCTCATGAAAGGAATTTTGTTGTTCTCGGTGAAGTGATCAGCAGTAATCACTCATCATGCTGACATTTCACCGTCCCAGGTAACGTTTCTCCATCACTTTGATGTCCTGGTGAAACCGCTCCCCCTGCTCTTCACTCACGTCACCCAAGATGTCAGGGAAAAAGTCAAGATGGTTGTGTAAGAAGTGGACTTTAAGGCTCATCATGCATCCCAGATTCTGAACTTGTTTATTATATTAGCTTCGATAAGCTCATAGTTTGGGTCTTTGACATTGCCAAACTTAGTCAGAATTTGCTTAAATGATATACAAGCCTCCTTTTCCTTTGTAGTTATTTTTGTTTCAAAGTTGGAATCGAACATCATTTTACGAATGTCAGGCCCAACGAAAGCCCCTTATTTCAGTTTGGTTCCTGATAAATAAGGAAACTTTTCACATAAATACTTAAAACATTCACCATCTTTAGGCAAGGCTTTTACAAACTGTTTCATTAAACCTAATTTAATGTGAAGAGGTGGTAGAAGAATGATTTTTTTTTTGGATCTATTAAAGTTTTATGCAAAATGTTTTTCTTTCCAGGTCTTAAGGTTTTTCTTGCAGGCCAATGTTTTGTGGACCAGTGTCGATCCTTTGCTCTGCGGTTTCACTCACATATTAAACATGGAAATTTAGTAAATCCCTTCTGTTGGCCTAGGAGCATGCAAACAACTTTCAAATCTCCACACATCATCCAATCGTGAGCAGAATAGTTAATTTCCTTTTAAGTAATGTCTAGATTTTCGTAAGTTTTCTTCATATGGACTGAATGATCCACAGGCAGTGAAGCGTAAGTATTACCATTGTGTAAAAAAACAGCTTTTAAGCTAGTTTTTGTTGAGTCTATAAAAAGCCTCCATTCTTCATTGTTGTACTGAATTCAAAATTAATTCATTACATCACCAATATAATGGCTGTACACAAACTCCTGTTCTTGCTTAAATAACTTAGCGAACTGTTGATCCCTTGTTCTCTATTGATAAATAAATGGCTCCAGGTGCCAACAAATGTTTTTCTTTTAGCCTAGAGCCAAGCAATTCAGATTTCTCTTTAGTCAAACCCAAATCTCTTACCAAATCATTTAACTCAGCCTGTGTAAACATATCGGGTTCTTAATTTTCTGGAGAACATTGGAAAACATTATCATCCGGTTTACCTTCATCAGATTCAGTTTCACTGGACTGATCAAGTAAAACGTCATCAATAGCCTGTGGTGGCTCAGGGACAGGAAGTCCCGGACCATGACCCACTAGCCGAATAGTTGAAGGAACATTAGGGTAGACAATAACTTTCTTACTTTTGGAGTTATATCCAGTAACATCAAAGCTACAAAAATAACAATCGTCTGAATGATTTTTTGGTTCTTTCCATATCATGGGTACTGCAAATCTAAAAGCTGTCTTTTTTTTTTACCATTTTCTAAGGTCTTCAAATCACGGTTAGCGTTTCTTAGAGCACATGGGCAAAAAGTTGAAAAGTGAGGTTGTGTTGACTGAAAGAAAATAACCAGTCATACCACCACTACCAACTTAATTTCATTTATATTTGCTGTATTATTTAGTATATTAATAGGTATATCAAGCACATAAAATGTATATAAATGTATATAAAATATACACATAAAGTACATAAAAATGTACAGATATTAGATAAAAAATGAAAATATAGCATTTCGCATATTCAAACGTGAAAAAATGGAGGGTGATAAGACTTTTTTATTATTATTTTCGGACCCAGAACACCAAAAAACATAACAATCAGGCAAAATCATTAACAAAGTTTTTTATCGTTTGCCTGTGTAATAAATCTTGTCCTTTCCGTGATTTAACAAGCTTTTGCGGTTAGAAGGCCAAAAGAAGCAGAACTGTCGCAATATTAAACTTACGGCTTTTGTGTGTGCCTGTTAACATTACTCATGCTACGCAGCTCAAATTGTCTACTTTAGAAACAAATCGATTTGTTTAGCGAACAACCACAGCTAGCCGATTGCACTGTGCTGTTACTTACATACTATTATAGCTTTTAGACAAAATAATTCTGGATATAAACATTTTCTAACAATAATATAAGTTATAAACAGCAATAATGTATAATATAAAAACCTTGATAACATTACGGAGATTTGAAAGCCTAACATTATGTATCGCTGACCCACACACACACCCCTTGAACTAGACACACAGCCTTCAGAACGTCCGTGTGATAATGTAGATGCATTACCTTACTCCACAGTTATCCCATCTATACATATTATAAAACTCAGCATCTCTCTGTCTGTCTGCCACTTATCCGATCCACGTGTTTTTTTTTTAAATTTATATCTATGTTCTCTGGCCAGGTTATAATACATATTTTGTTACGTAAAGTAACACAAGGAATAAGCAGTGACGATAATAAAGCTCTGTTGGAATATGCAGTCTAAACCGTTAAAGAAGGAACAATATCATGTAGTAAAGAATTGTGTAGAATAAAAAGACCTAAAAATAACTCCGCGGTAGTATATATTTATCTATAACAGAGAAATACTAATAACAGTTTTTACCATTTACTTCACAAGCAATACTCAATGACGAAATTTTTCACCTTGTACTCATTGAAATTGAAAAGCAAGTGCAGACATTGTCAGGAAATAGTACAAAAGGCATGGACTTTATTTAACAAAAAACCTAAACAATAATTCTGTATTCCACGCGAGCGGAGCCGCGGGCACATCTAGTATTTTATAAAGTTGTGTTTATTGTTTTATTATGACCGTGTGAGTAACTTGCAACTTTCCCGTTCCTTGCGCGTACATTATGTTTCATTTTGTAAATGCATACGTTTTACAGANTGTTTCATTTTGTAAATGCATACGTTTTACAGAGCCCGTAATATTTTCGTAAATGGACATAAGCGGCCTGAGTTAATTACTCGGGTGTCCACTATCTTGTCTGTCCCAGCCTCGTGGGGATAGCAGACTTTCAGAACACGTTCTGTTGTTGTGAAGTTTGTTCGGGGAGCGACAGAGATGAAGTATTGGTGAGAGAGAGGGTAGATCTCGCAGTGGCAACGCTGCCGACTTCTCTAAGCAGCAGCCACGACGATCGACTAGCGCTACGTAGTGTTCATACCAAGAACTACAGATTCTTACCTGATGGAGTGGTCAGAAGCTTTAACCTGGGGAAGTCCCCTATTAGTATATCTATTCAATGTTAGCAGAGCGAGCTACAGAGCCAAATTCACTGAGCAAGCAGCACACCCCGAAGGCGCATTCGACAATCCTTTGCTCGCCTGGATAAGTTCGAGAGAGGACGCATCGTCGGCCTTCGAGAGGCAGTTTGAACTTTCCAGCGTTTTGCTTGCCACTTGAAACGTTCTGCGTACACAATGAGTCGGTGTTGGACGCAGAGAGAAGAGGAAGCTTGGGTAAACCCCGGAGGACCACCAGCAGGGAGGATCATTTCATCGGCAAAAGGTTGTAAGCACTCCACGGGCGTCGCTACGCCCCATCCAGGGACATGTCACGGCAGCTGGGGATACGCCTGTGTCCATCAGTACCATATCCAGGCGGCTAGCAGAGCGGGATATGTCGTCACGGCGTCCCTTACTATGTCAATCATTACGACCTGAGCTTTGTGGAGTAAGCGTGGTCTTCTGCCGGGAACGGGTAGCATGGCAGCTTGCCTGTTGGTGGCGAGTGGATTTCAGCTATGAATCATGGTTCTGTCTGGATACTTACGACCCTCGAATTCAAGTCCGCAGACGTCTTGTCCAATGCCGTGATCCACGCTACATTATGGAGCGGCGCGCCGGCTCAACGAGAAGTGTCACGGTGTGGTATGCTGTTTCCTACGATCCTCGCACTCCACTGGTAGTATTATTGAAGGAATCCTGACGTCTACGAAATGTCCAGAAAATTCTGCGTCCATGAGTGCTTCCCTTCCTGCTGCAGCTTGAAAATCCCATTTTTCAGAAGGATAGTACCCGGCCTCACACAGCACGGGTATTTCTGGCCTGCTTTCGTGTTGTCAACCTGCTTACTTGGCCAGCGAGTTCCCCAGATCTCTCACCCATTGATAACTTTTGGGACGATATTGGGTGACAACTTCGGCCATCTATAACTACAACGGATTTTGAGTGTCAGTTGCGCCAATTGTGGCAGGATATTCCTCAGGAGAACATCCGATATCTGAATACCTCGATTTCCAACAGTCGCCACCTGACTCCATGGAGTGGATGGTTCAACAGCATACTAAGTGCATCCTGCATGTGTTGCTCCTCTTCAATACATTCTTCGCGTGGTTTGATATTTGAATTTGTTCTGTCTACATACCACCATGTTCTGTGACTGTACCCAATTGCGGGCCTCTGCCATGGAACCTTCAGGGTGATAAATTTTTGATGAAAATGAGTTTATATACATATATAGGAAAAATAAAACCAAAACGCAGTTTTTGCACAGAAATACAATACTTCCCAACAAAACATGCAAATAAGACAACACAACAAGTACTAAAATTAATCTTTATCAATGTACAGACAATGTCCAGATGGAAATTTTTTGACATTTGTCATGGCGATGCAGATATCNTCAATGTACAGACAATGTCCAGATGGAAATTTTTTGACATTTGTCATGGCGATGCAGATATCTGCCATGGAAAAACAAGACTGAACACGAAAAAATACTTCAAAAAGACAAGTAACCTATGGACGAGAAAATAAATATGTATACAAGTATTGGAAATCCCAAGAGGGAACAGAGTAAAAAAACAAGATAGCAACCAGTTAAGAAAAATATACATAAATGTATACGCGACCAACAGAAAACACATAAAAAACAACACATGCTATAAAACTGCGTGAACCTGCTTGAATAAAATGACAACACCGACGAAATATGTTGAAACCAAATGGGACAACACAACAAAGATGCGCACTCAAACACAGCAGTTTACCAGACGCGACAGAATGCGACGTTTCGGGAACTGCTACCTGCTCCTGTCCTGAGGCAGCGACACACAGGCTCCGGGAACACAAGTGCGACTGGATTTGTCCAGAGTTGTATACATATTTATTTTCTCGTCCAAATGTTACTTGTCTTTCAAAGTATTTTTTTCGTGTTCGGTATTGCGATATTTTTATTTTATTAGAAATTTATGTCACATCTTTTACGTTATTAATGCATTTATATTTTCGTACACTTACTTTGCTCAATTTTTTGTAAACATTTTGTCTCCAATTTGTTTGTATATATAATGTATATATAATGCATTTATATTAATACGTGTTTTATTTGCAATCGGTTAATTTTCTCTTAATCAGCTTTGTGCATGAAGGAGAAAAAATCCAAAGAATTCCTGAGTCTGATTCTGCATAGCAAATTTTCAGACCAGTTTTTGTTACTACTCATACTTTGTTTCATTGTATCGTAAATGTTGCTCAGTATACATAATTACACATTTCAAACTCGTGCCTCTTATGGAATTCCGTCTAGCACGGGGCTTAGTAAATTGAATAATCAGAATGAAATCTCTTAAAAATAAACCTATAATTTCTCTTGACGCCCATCATTTTATGCGGTGTTTATGTAAGTGCGAGTGATCGCATAAATATTCTTTGTCTTTTGTTCTGCTAGGTACAGCTCTTGGTGATTTGCAGCACCGCACGGAGGCGTGTATGGGCGCCGATGCTCTGTTCAGTTCGATGGTTGCATATACGAACTAACAAACTTACTTAATTCTCATGACTTCCGTCCAGTCTAATATTTCCTTTAACTGATCAACATACTGCATGAGTAATACATGCTTCTATCAGAAGCAGAACATTTTCTCTCCCGTCTTAACAAATGTATACGGTCCTCGCACCGTGCAAAGAGTGCGTGGTGTGTTGTTAGCATCACGCGGAGATAAACCGTTCCGGTAATTAGAATTAGCCAGTTAATGATCATGCGAACATCGCATTAAGTATCACAACAGAATGTAACCTCTCACATGTAGGAGTAGTTGATGAGCCCCGTGTATGACGCCAAAAGTCGTGTGCGCTCATGCCCCTACGTAAGCAGAGGTTATCACACCACGGTGCGTATGCACTAAAATCAATACCCTGCGTCCTATTACTTAGCATAGCATAGACTTTGAGTGAGGGATTCGCTACCACATAACTTACCAGGCCTTTGTTAGGGCGCTTTGTCGAGTCGATCTAAAATGTGCACACGAAGCTCGTAACCAGTGTCCTAATGTGCAGTAGGTTGTTTTATGGAATGACCAACCTTCCAACCTTCATTCTAGTATATGAAATAAACCTTCAAATATACTTAATAAAATTTAATGAATTACTAGCTATTAAAATAAAGTAACACCACTAGCATTTATTTCATTATTCTGACTTTTTATAATACTTATACTGCACTAAGTTTATTTTAAAATCAATTAACAAGAACAAGTCATTTAACTGTGACACTACATTCAGCAGCATGATTAGAAATTCAATTTAATTTCAAAGGGTCGAGCACCTCGAATATATTGCAAAAATAATATACATATGAGAACGCAAGAGGACTTCTTAAATAGTTTTTTTTTTTTGTAATTATTCTGCGATATATTTGTTTACAATGCTCCTGATAGTTGAGCTATAAAAGGAATCGAAACCATTTCTGTACTTTGGAGGTGTATTTTATGGAGTAGGGTACACAAAAATATAGGCGCGCGTCATTATCCCTAAATTCGTTTTCCCTAGAAATTACGCGAAACGCGACTTTAGGATGACTGAAGTTACAGAAAACGAATATTTGCGATTTTAGGCTAAACGCCATTAGGCGAAACGAGTTAAGGGAAAACGAATTTAGGTAAAACGAAGTTAGGCGAAACGCAGTTTTCGTCATAACATCTCAGAATATTAAGATTTTAGAAGAATCGTCGTTAGGCACAACGCAATTAGGGAAAATTGATTAAGGCGAAACGAATTTCGGCTAAATGAAATTAGGCCAAGCGAAGGAAGGCGAAAAGAATTTATGTGATAAGAAGTAAGGGGAAACGAATTTAAGGAAAACGAATTTCAGAGAGAAACGAAATTAGGCAAACGGGGGTTAGGGAAAACGAAATTAGGAAAACGGGTGTTAGGAAAACGAAATTAGGAAAATGGGGGTTAGGGAAAACGAAATTAGGTAAACGGGGGTGAGGAAAAACGAAATTAGGTAAATCGATTTTAGGGGAAACAAAGTTTTAGAAATAAAGTTTTTCAATTCTTCATAAAGCAGTTCCTAATATTTGTAAATTTTGATATTAACGCTTTTATCTGGGGATTTTTTTTAAACTGTATACTACAACTAAATAATGCATTTAGAAATGCTCCCTAGAAGTAGCGTTGTCTTCAGTTTGGCGAATTCATACCAGAGCGTAGAAAACACTATTTTAGTTCTAATAGAAAGCTAATGAAGGCGCCTGTTTTGTAACAACAGCTTGTAAAACATGTGAGTAGTTCACCATGCACTTCAAAGAACTGCCAACAGATATCGTGGACTTCAGTGAAGGTAGTACCACAGTAAGAGAGTATTTGTATCGTACGACCCAAATTAATTAAGAGGCCCTCATAACACATAAAACATCAAGTAGTAATTGAAAAGCGAGCTAAGGAGGACAGTTTAGTCTCATGGAAAGGCGCCGGCCGCGTAGTCGCTAACTCAAAGGAAAAACCTCTAAATACGTTACATTAGCGAGACACTAGAAATGCACTGAAAAAAAATGCTTGGTTTATAACGAAATCACAAACGTAGACACATTTATTTGTGTCTGAAAATCATGAATTCAATTACAATGTTTCTTATACTCAAGGTAATATAACTACGTTTGATCTCTATTTGCAAGTAACGCAATAAAAATCATACGTGCATTATTGCAACACTTCATTTTGAATTCACTGTTCGATTATGTTGTAATTCTGGTAAGAATGAGTGTCCGAAGACTGATAATTCACTCATGTAATAAACAAAGAAATTGGGAAATTTAATATTTGGTCAAGTTATAGTTGCTTAAATTAAGAATATTTTTCACGAGCATAAGTTTCTTTCAGCGAGACTAGTTCCGAGCCGTGATTTTCGTTTGCTGGCTTGAACCTTAGTGACACCAAGGTGATGGATTATATGAATTGGTGATTAATTATATTTAATAAATAATCCAGATATTAATTTATAACATTACTCAATTAGCTTTTCGTCCAGAAACAGGATCCAATTAGTGAAAATAATAACGTGCAGCTCTATGTCGTCAATATTTTCTAAGATAAGCCACACTGAAGAAAGTGAGTTTTTTAAAATGAAATATCACTTTACTACAGCAGACAGTGGCTGACAGAAAATTAAGC
Organism: Clitarchus hookeri; assembly: GCA_002778355.1. NCBI lineage: Eukaryota > Metazoa > Arthropoda > Insecta > Phasmatodea > Phasmatidae > Clitarchus > Clitarchus hookeri. Next base: position 27,025 of record NQII01011571.1, read on the forward strand.
CAGCTCTCAGACTGAGCAAATTG
>NQII01011572.1:3859-27574 GCA_002778355.1 Clitarchus hookeri
GGGGGGGGGGAATTCAACCAAATCCTCCCAAATTTGCACACTGGCAGTATCACAGTAGACCACGTGAACTTACTTTTTTCGAGTGGGGCAGGGGTTTTCTTGTTTTAAAAGGCGGCGATATAAATAATTTAGATTAGTGTGTTGGAGATATTAGACAACTTTAGAAAATTTATCCAAACTTAGCTTCAGCCAGAAGTTTCTCAAAAAGCACTGACCGAAATGAAGTGGGGGAGTTACACCAGCGTCGGCGATGCTAACACACGTGTTAATTAATACTATCACCGTCAATAATCACCCTGAAACGAAAGTTATGGCACGAAAACAAAACAAAAAACATTTCTCGTGCAAATGTCGAGGCCTGCGAACCGGAATCGAAAGATCGTTCTCTACAAGACGAAGTCTTCCAAACGGGATATTCAGGAGAAGAGGACGAGGCCAATAACACGCCTGTCTCGGCGTGTTACCGACGAGAAAATAGGTCCCGCTTCAAAAGCGACGAACACGGACGCCTTCAGCTCTTACTCGTTGGCGTGTCGCACAAACATTTCCACTGCTACGCTACATACACCCTATCTTCTGTAACTACACACTTTTTTTAATCAAACCTATGAAAAATCACCCCTTGCACGACGTTTTCGGTTGTTTTCTTACGCAATGTTATCGCAAGCGTTTTATGCTTGCGTTAACATAAAAACAGCTTATTTATATTAAAATTTAATGATTATTTATAATTTGTTTATAATTTATTATACTTATTTTTTTTTATTAACTAGGGAACCGGCCCGGCTTCGCCCGGTAGCAATTTAGTTTTTACAGCGATACTTTGAAAGACAAAAATGGTTACCGTGGGTCACCCTTAAATGATAAACATATGTTATCGCGGATTTTTTTGTAGATATTTTTTGAGAGCTACAATTATGTGATACGTCAATGTGACGTATCTCTTATGGTTTAGTCAGCGCAAACCATGTACGTGCCCTAAAAGCGGGTATTTTACGATTTGACTACAAACGGTTCAACATTTCTCTACTATCCTTACATTAAATATAAATGTTTTATACACCAAAACCTTCCTCAAGAAATTCTCTAAATGTTTTGGAAAACCGCATCAAAATCCATCAAGTAGTTTAAAAGTACTAAGCGAATACACAGACAGACGCGGATAAGCGACTTTCTTTATACTATTTTAGACACTAGAGATACGAATAAATACAGAGAGAAAATAAGTGTGTTAATGGTGCCTAGTACGAAGTCGTTCTCGTGCATAATAATATTAAAATGAGTGCGCACGTATCCGGTGAGCTTTCCCTATGGTTTGATTTGCCAAACTTAAATTTAAGGCGCCCGTCTACCTGGCGCTTGAACTGCGTTGCAGAGTGTTCCAAATACACGTTTTTCAACGAAACTATTAAGCGTGCGTCCAACGTGCTGATCTACGAAAAGAACACACACTTCAGACGAGAGCTGTTAAGTACTTTCAAAATATCACGTACGTTAGAAACATCAATTCAGAGTACTCCAAAACCGCTAAAAACGGCCTTTCCAAGGCGCTGTAGCTCAAAATGCACGCATCAGATACATACAAAACTACTATAGGGGCCTGCACTGAACCTTCCTAAAGACTTCCCACTAATAAAATAATATGGTCACCGCTGAAAGTCCCATAGGTACACGCAGCACGACGAGAACACTGCACGCCAGTTCAGAGCCTTGCGCTTAGCGGCGATGGCGTACTTGATGCGCGTGGCAGTGTCGCCCTTATCGCTCCCGCGCTTCTCGGCCTAAAAGTGGGAAAAAGTTCCAGGTAGACGGGCGCCTTAACCAAGTCTAGAAAATCACACCAAAGGGACAACGCACCGAATTCGTGCGCACTCAGCTTAATTATATTTTNGCCTTAACCAAGTCTAGAAAATCACACCAAAGGGACAACGCACCGAATTCGTGCGCACTCAGCTTAATTATATTTTGAATGAGAACCATTTCTTACTGGGCCATTACCAACAAACACTTGTATTCCTTAGGTTTTTATTAACATTAGTTATAAATTATAATTCATAATTCAAATACATGTTAAAGTTCAATTTAATGAAATATATGCTTTTATTTCTAACAGTCGTATGAAACACACGTGAAAGGAAATGCATGTGATTTTTCAAAGGTTTGAATCAAAAAGTTTGAAGGCACCGTGAATAGACTACACGTAGATTTGCTTTTATTTTGCAAAACCTTCCAACTTTGGAAATTACTTTACTTTCGTGACGTTGTACTCATTGAAGGAGTTAATGTTTTCCTATAGGTTAGTAGGAAGAAATTCCACGCTGTTTTCAGGTCACCTCCAACTCCTTCTTACCTTTCTCAAAGTGTTGGTGTGTTGGTAGCATGACTGTCTGCAGCAGTCGTCCAATTTCGCAGATATATGGCGCGCATTATAGACAACGGCTTCAGAAGGAAGGGGATATCATGTGTGTGTANGTCGTCCAATTTCGCAGATATATGGCGCGCATTATAGACAACGGCTTCAGAAGGAAGGGGATATCATGTGTGTGTGTGTGTATATATATATATAGACACACACACACACACACTAGCTGTGCCCGCGGCTCCACTCGCGTGGACTGCAGAATTATTTTTTAGGTTTTTTTTTTTTTGTAAAGTCCATACTTTTTTATACTTTTTCTGACAATGTCTGCACTTGCTTTTCAATTTCAATGAGTGCAAGGTGAAAAACTTCGTCTTTGAATGTTGCTTGCGATATAAACGGTAAAAAAAAAAAACGTTTATTAGTATTTCTCTATTATAGATAGATGCATGCTACCGCGGAGTTTTATTTTCAGGTCTATTTATTCTACACAATTCTTTACACTACATTATATTGTTCCATCTTTAACGGTTTGGACAGTGTATTGCAAGAGAGCGCGCTGGCGGCAAACTTTTGTTCCGACTTGATTCGTTATCGTCACTGCTTATTTCTTATGTTACCTACTTTACGTAACAAAATATATTCTAAAACCTGGGAAGAGAACGTAGCTATGAATAAAAAAAAACACGTAAATCGGATACGTGGTTCTCGAGTAATAAGCTCACAGACAGACAGACAGAGAGACGTAGAGTTTGACTATATATATGTATACACATCCTCAGAGGACCGTCACTCGCCGTATTACTGCCGGTCTGCCGGGCGTGTTGGTAGCTAGGACCTCGGCGCGAGTCTCGAGATGCGGAATGCTCCTAGTGTGCGGGGTTCCCTTCTCCCCTCCCCTTACTATACCTGAAGAGTAATAGCAGTGGGAACGCTGCCGCGTGCTACGGCATCTCTGTTGACTACGACGGAGGAAACTCTCCGTGGTCGACCAACTTTTTACGTACGAAGTCTATCCGCAGTATCTTCACGCCATATTAATCGAATCTTTGAAAAATCATCCTGTGTATGGCATGTTTTTGTTCTTTTCTGAATATTTAATGTATCACGAGCGTTTCATACCTCTATTAAAAATGAAATTATCTTATTTTTTTAATTGATATATGTTATAATTTATTTATAAATTATACATTTCGTTAACAGTTAATATAAATAAAAGCAGAGAGAAAATAGGTGTGTTGGTAATACCTATTAACAAACACACTGAAGAGCCAAAAAAACTGGTACACCTGCCTAATATCGTGTAGGGCCCCCGAGCACGCAGANTCTAATATCGTGCAGGGGCCCACGAACACGCAGAAGTGCCGCAAGACGACGTTGCATGGACTCGACTAATGTCTGAAGGTATGCAGGAGGCAATTCACACCATGAATCCTGCAGAGCAGTCCACAAATCCAATCTGCACCAATTTGAGAAACGGTTGCACGTCTATCACGTTTAATTATTCTCGTCAGTCGTCGTTTGTCTCGTTCTTTCACGATCTTTTTCCGTTCGCAGCGATGTCGAAGATGTGATGTTTTACCGGATTCCCGATATTCACGGTACACTCGTGAAATGGTCGTACGCGAACATCCAAATGTTATCGCTACCTCGGAGATGCTATGTCCCATCTCTCGTGCGCCGACTATAACACCACGTTCAAACTCACTTAAATCTTGATAACCTGTCATTGTAGCAGCAGTAACCGATCTAGCTGCCGACCGCATCGCGTTACTCTGATTGGTTCCATACATCTGTTATTCGCATACGCACGCCTATACCAGTTTTTTTTTTTGCTCTTCAGTGTAGTTATCATGCAAAATATTATTAAACTGAGTGCTTACAAATACGATGCGTGGTTCCTTTAGTGTAATTTTCTATACTCAATTAAGCCTTTTGTTCTGGTGAAGTGGATGCATAGTCTGAAAATACAACTTCAGCTGGGTTTCACAAAAGTATGAAATAACCATGAATGGACTATGTCACATAAACCTGATTTCATTCAAAGGCTGATTTATAAAGTTCTCAACTAACCAGCTTTCGCTTGAACTCGTTTAGGCGATCGCTTACCCTGAGTTATTTTCGCTGGTTGAGGATGGGGAAGCGTGGAAGCGATAAGGGTTACGCTGACACGCGCATAGACTGCGCCATCGCCTCTGTGCGCAAGTCTTTAAACGGGCGTGCAGTTTACGTCGCGATGCTTGTACCCATGGAACTTTTTAAGTGATGACTCTATCGCCAATTTTTTGGTGGAATGTATGTTGCAAAGTTCATTACAAGCTCTTATGGTAGTTTCGCTCATGCCAGTGTATTATGTTTTAAATATACACCAGTCTGAAAAAGTAGTACTTAACAATGTTGAAGGGTTTCAAAATAACATTTGTTGCATGCATGTGTGTTGTGTTGAATGTAACATTCTGTTATCGTCTGGGTTACGCTTTCTATTCGTAGGTAAATATAACGAGAACTCGTTAAATAGTTTCGTAAAATATTAAGTATTTCAAACATGCTGCAACGCANATTCGTAGGTAAATATAACGAGAACTCGTTAAATAGTTTCGTAAAATATTAAGTATTTCAAACATGCTGCAACGCGGTTCAAGCCCCAAATTAGGCGACTTCCTTAAGCTGCTTTTACAAGATAAAAAAAATGGATTTCGTACGATTCTTTGCAATGAGAAATCTCATGCGAGAATATCAGGGAAATCCCACAAGAAACTAGCACACAGATCAATCTTGCAACAGGATATCTCTTTGCGTGACAAAAATGGGTAGCCTCGGAAAATCGTAACTAGCCATAATTAAAAAAATTTACATCTGATGAACACGCGCAGTTTTAAAGTACTTGTTGCTTTTTTATATAACAGGATATTTCTTTTACTCGCTCAGCAACCTCACAATACCATTTCTACTCCACTCCGTACACGAAACAAAATTTTTAAAATGCTTTCCACAAAGAATATTTTCGGCCTGATTTCTCTTCACACAGCTATGTTCTCTGCTCATTTTCTACGTCTTTGGTTGATAAATAGGCGGGCTCATTACTTGCGAGCAATGGAATCACTTGTTTCGTGAAAAACTCTCCAGGAAAGAGGACATGCCGTATCCCCCTTTTGTTCGTACTGGACCTGCCTCGCAGGAGAGATTCTCACATGAGATTCAATGTGAAAGTGCCATATCCCACGTGCTTTGCATGTAAAGATGGTTATTAAAATATTAGCAACACCTCAACGAGCACGAATTACGCACCTCGCTTCGGACTGCGATTGCAGAAAAAAGGGTTGTTCCAGATGCTGATTGAGATTTGGCGTCACTTGCGCTGCGTTAACTTCACGGTTCTTTGCGACAATCCTCTTCAATGTTCGGCGATTCCGATCACCGAGAAGTGGTTTTTTCCTCCACGGTTACTCTCTTCACTGACGAGGTCTTGCCACGAGTTGTGTAAGCTGTCTTCACCTCGGACACCGTTGCTTTGGATGCATCCAACACACCGGCAGTCTTCGATGCACTTGCTCCAGCTAACCGCGCTCAAACAATCTGCCCTCGTTGAAAGTCAGAAGGGTCTCCCATTTTCAAGGGCCACGGTGACGTAGTTCTTAGACTACTCGCCTCCCGCCTAGGCAAACCTCGGTCGATTCTCGGCGGGGTCGTTCCCGAATTTTTGCATGTGGGAATCGTGTCGGACGATGCCGCTGGTCAGCCGGTTTTCTCGGGGATCTCCCATTTCCCCTCACCCATGCATTCCGGCGCTGCTTCATGTCCACCTCGCTTCATACTCACCGGATCTCAAGAACTCGATGTTAAGAGCCACCCAAATCTTTCCCCTCACTCCCTCCCATTTTGCCTCACTTATGCCTGGCCGACTGCACGCACGAATACGCACTACACTCTCTGCTGTTTACGTTTAATTGTGCCCTTTTAAAAAGAACCCCTGTAAAAAATGCACTGCCCCACTTGCATATATTAAAATGTGAAAACTGGCTGGCATGCACCCAGTAAAGTTGGTAAAGACGGAGGAAAAGTAGTTCCATGTCTTAAAGTTAAATTATAAATGGTAGGCAGACATTTGTTAAATCCGAAATAATTTATTTTTATTTTTGTTTTTTTAATGCATATAAGTGCAAGAACTAGGGAATCTGCAAAAATATTTACTTATCAAAAAGTTTCGCAGTTTTACTTGACTGATGAGACCCATGGCGATGTTAATTTTGTGTATGGCGGAATAATACACAACGTACATACAATTACACAAGTGCTCAGTTTACGCGCGAACAGCCCTGCAACGCCCTTCACTGCAATAACAAACGACACAGTCGTAGCGCACGAACTATCCGTGTTACCACCTTGCAAATATACTGTGTTCCAGAACATAGGCGTTTCCATTATTTTGAGGATGATTCCGCCGCTCGGCGGGTTTTCTCGGGGATCTCCCGTTTGCCCCTGTCCCTGCATTCCGGCGCTGCTCTATGACCACCTCACTTCACACTCACCGGCTCTCAAGATCTCGATGTTAAGAGCCGCTGAACTCTCTCCACTCCATTATTTTGATAACCATCTGTATTTTTCGTAGTGTAAAAGCGGATTTAAGAGGCTGTATTACCCCTTTTACAGAAATTGTTCGTTTTAGTGCAATTCAAGACGTGGCATGGTCATTACTGCCAGTGTTTCGTTATAGACGCATTGCATTTCATGGTTCTGTACAAATATTTGCACCTGATTGTTATTAGGTGTTCCCTGGATGTAATTAAAAGGTGATAATAAATTAATGGGTGAAATATCGTACTAAATTAATTGTTGTGTAAACATTGGTTAGTAGTTCATGCATAATGTGAGTAATGACGTGTACGGCAATTAGCCGAGCTTATATTGTCGCATTTGTTCAAATAAACCCTCATTAATTTGAATGAGGAACAGATAAATAAAGAAGTCAATATATGGGATGTCGTGGTCTCCCGGCTGCAGTTTGGACAGTCGCGTGTTGTTGTGATCGGCCGTGGACCGCGGTAGAGAGAGAGAGGTGTTGAGGGGGGGGGGCGTTCTGGCGCCAACACAGCATCGCGCCAGAGCGGTCCGGCCGCTCATAAATTATTCGCTAAAGTCTTTAGAGAATGCGGGGATAGCCATCCGCATCCTACGTCACGGCCAGCTAAAAATACATATTCGATGTCCAGGATATGATCTCAGAAACACACCTTCTCCTCTGGGACGCGCCAAGTTGTTGTCCGAGTCTTGGCGCCCAGCGTCTCTATGGTGGCGACGTCGCCAATAAATCTCGTCAGCTGCCTAACCGAGCGATGAATGGCCGGTGTGAGAAGACCAAGAGGTGCTTATTTTCTGCTGACTGCATCATTCCGCGGGGGCCGCGGTGGCTGAGCGGTTAGGCTTCTCGCCCCCCTGCCAAGGCGAACCCGCTTTTCTGTCCCCGGCCGGGTCACCCCCGGATTTCCGCACGTGGGAATCGGTGCCGGACGATGCCGCCGGTCGGTTGGTTTTCTCGGGGATCTCGCGTTTCCCCCCTGCCCTTTCATTCCAGCGCTGATCCGTACTCACCTCAGTCACCTTCGTCGGCTCTCAAGACCTCGCTGTTAAGAGCCGCCCAAATCTTTTCACTCGTTCAATAGATGGGAGGGCGCATTCTCGACACAAGTACAGAAAACACAAAAAAAGTTAACGGTTGCGACACTTTGGCTTTTGAATTAATTCGAGACTGAAAGGGTTGACTGCTTGACTGAAAATGTATGTTAGTTGGTAGTACAAAGTCAGGATTATGTTTCGCTTTCGATGGGTATATTATTTGCAATATTTAGAAATATTTACAGGGCTTTTATTTTGTTCATTTCTCCAGTATATTGTTATTACTTCCACAACTGATGTTTATTTTTCTGCCACCGCATCTTGAATTGGAATCTGCTCTGTTACACTGAAAATAAAATCACTGGGAAAATTCGGAGAAAAGACAATGAAAAAGCAGTTCAGGAACGGTGGGGACCCTGACCAACTTGAAGCGAAAAGTGATTTGCCATTGCCTGTACTTTATTTTAAGGTATTAGTAAACTATTTTACTATAAATATATGCCAGTTATGCATTACCAGATATATTAGAATGATATAGGTGGGTTCATACATGAAAACATATTGTCTTAAATTATTTTGTATTAAGTATAACGATTTGAGTGCACAATAAATAAACTACAAACCCTGAAAATGCATTTATATTAATTTTCTAAAGTATAATTGAGCGGCTTTTTTAATTTAAAAAATACATACGATGAACTATTTATATTTTTTAGTCTAAATGTGTCTATGTAAGGGTAGGCCTTTATTATTCCGAAATAATCATAATCACTTGCCGGCAGAATACATAATCTTGAAACCGTTAATAGAGAAACATTAATATTATTTAAACACAAACAATACCAAATTACACAAAGATTGTTCGCAAGTCCTACCAATAAATATAGTAAATATTAAAAGTGCTCACATCACACGAAAAAAAATTTTTTGTGTAAGTTTGTGTTATTAAAGTTTTTTTTGCCATGTTTTCCAATTATTTCTAAATGCATTTTATTCGTAAATTGTTAACTTTCAAATATTGTTCGAGAAGGCACGCTAAGAGTTTTTTAACAAACTAAGTTGAATTATTTCAAAAACTAATATAATTTTTATTCCTTCCGACATTGAGTCACTAGTGAGTAGCGAAAACACTACGAACCATATTTAGAATTTGACACAGTCCAATTTAGTTGATACTCCGTGATTTTGTCGCAATCCTTTATTAATGGAGTGTCATGTTTCTACCACGTGGTAAATAAGTATAAAAAATTCGAAATAGCTTTCATAATGTATAATTTTGTTTTTAATAAGACCCTGTAAATTCCTGGTAGCCTTTATATGTAGTAGTCTATAAGATGAGGAAGAAAAACTATTAGGGTACGCAGGAGGCGGGGAGGTGGGAGGCAGAAAAAGTATCTAATACCCTTAAGTAAACTGTAGTTTTCAGCCGCCAAATTAAATTTTCTTACTTATAGGTTATTAAAGTTTTTTTTTTATTAGACAAAACAGAGAAAATATGAGAACTTTTCAAATAGCGAAGAAAATTACTTTGCAATTAAATCTACAGCCTACATTTTATAGTTTAGGAATACTTTTTACACCTACACATAAGTGCGCAAGAAAATATTAGGCTGTTTACGAAGCCTTACTCCTAATTTTTAACCAAATGTCTAGATTTCATAAAGGTAGTTTGCACAGTTTTAGTCCCCAAGTATGATGAACGCAATAAAGTAGGATCTTCAAATCCATCTGAGGATATCCATTTCAGTACGTTTGGTATCATTACACCCTACGGAAAATTGATGCACTTCATTCATGAACCGAACAATTGAAAATGTGAGGTTTATTAGGGAAATACATATAATACTAACACTCTGACTCCTACAGAAATCTGAATAAAAAAGCATACTGTAAACCGTTTTTGTGTAATTTTACACAAATGTATGTGACAGCAGACCTCCAATAGACGTAGGTGTATTTTAACACCTACAAGTGTCATTGTTTTATAACTCCGCGTACAAGTAAATTTACCCTAAAAATTAGTAAAACAACATGTACTCTGTACTACTTAATTTACATAGAATGGTATAAAATTTAAATTTATATGTAGTCGGAAATAAACCGTAACAATCTTGTTTTTTTTTTCCCCCTCAGCTAGTAAATTTACACAGCCATCGCAATTTCATCACAGTGCATGTTTTTTAACTCACGCATAAGTCAAATAACAATTCGCTGTAGTTGAAATAAACAAACATTTTCTGCACTTTTTTCACGGTTTTACCGAGTAATTGTACCGTCCGTATCATCTGTTTTACAACTGCGTCATATTAATTCACATACTATGTACGTGTGGTTTCACAATTTCCACATAATTGTACACCGCTCTGTAACTTGGCAGTTAAAAAAAGTTGTAAAAAATGTGGATAACAATTGACTTCAAAACATAAAATGTGTAGTTATACGCAAACAGCAAGCATAACCCGTCAGCGGGAGTTAAGTGTCACTTCTGAATACACAAATAAAGTTCGGAGTAGTTCTACTCCATACCGCTAGATCGTGTGTTTTAAACAAATATAGTAGTTATTTTTTAATTCCGACGGACGTTAGTGTAAAATTACAAACGCTGCACTCATTCTGGCAAATTACCCATAAAAGTGTAAAATTACAGAAAATTTGTATGTGTGGCTATATGTTGACAGATATTCTAGAATGTACAACAAGTTTACACATACATGTAGATTATAAAATCTCACTGGAATATGTGCAACTACACTGACCTTGAGTTTTTATACAACCACGTAACAGTAAAATACACAATTTAAGGTTTTAGCACAGGCAGTGGGTGGGTTTGTACAGGTACTTCAAAATGTGTCAATTAACACAGGCATTATGTTTATAAAGCCACACATTCGTGTATTTCCACCAGATGTTTGTATTGTCTGCATTCTTATGAGCGTTTGCGTAAATTTACACTTATTGTACTTGTTTTTACAGATTACACATTAAAAATGTAAAATCACCTAAAAAATTGGTATGTTTAAATTTTACATTTATGTTTTACAGTGCGGATACAAACTGAAATGATGTCAATATATGGAATGTTTAAACATCATTCGTTTAAGGTAACATTCGTACGTGAAACTACTTCTCCTACAACTTTACTCGGAGTAAACTGGCCAGTGTCCTTTAATATACATGCGGTTATGGACAGAAACATATTCTTCCAAATGCTTATTTAAAAAGTTTTCAGTTAACCGTGAGCCAACAATATATACATTTATATATACGCAAAGATGTAGTTTTACGTTACACGGATTTGCGTAAAAGTTTAAAGACAGATGGAACTCCTAATTATAGAGTATTGACAACGTTTAGAGTAGTTTTTCAATCCGGATTGAACCCGGAGTGGACTAAAGTAGGACTGGAGTAAGATAACCCAGCACATCCGCCAAGGTGGACTGGACTGTAGAACCCGGATCGAAAGATTACTCTGAACATTGCTGTCAGCAATGAACTGAGACTAAAATCAAAACACGCAGAATGTAATTGGCAAGCTCTTTTAACCTGTTTGAAGTGGTTAAGTTGATTGAAAATGTACATCAAAAAAAAAACCCAGAGAAACGTGTGTGGAGATAGAGAGAAAAAGAGAAAAGAGACAAAGAATTTGCTGAAATATTTTTGCATCCATTACCACCAAACAAATAAGTGTTTTTTTAGCTTTTCGTAACTAATTTGCTTTCTAGTTCAGCCAGTTGCCAATAGACTGATCTACGCATTTTTCAATCCTCTTTCAGTCTTGTTTACACTCCAGTCTCCGTTCGGAACTTTACCTTCAACTCCGAAGCCGAGAGATTTACTCAGGCAAGTGTAATATTATTCGTCCGTGATTTATACCCTACTTTCTGCTGAAGAATTCAAAGATAAAGTAGAAAGTAAGTCAAAGAAAACGTTGAATGGACAAACCTACATTTTTGCATGTAAAGTTCCCTTAGGAAAATATCAGCAAATAAGTTTCAGCAGACTTCGTACAAAACTTTCCTCTTCTACTTCCGTAAATTCACTTGCTTTTGAAAGGAAAATGGCTTTTGGGTAAGCTAGCTTGTCATGAATACATCAAAACCGTTGTTAGCTAGCTGATTATTTAATAAAGGAAAAAAGCACAGGTGATTAAAAGTACTACAAGAATTCTGATTGGGCGTATTATGCCTACTGGATATTCTGCGTTCAATATGAAAGAGTGCTCTCCCTATTTAGCCTAATTATTTTATAAATAACTCATGGATTTTTGCGTTGACGTAACAACCATTTCCTAGCATTATACTATGGTGCTAAAAAAAATCACTAGACATTGTTCCCTAGTTATGTCCAGCATACAACATTACTTTCTGGAATGGTAAACCTCATTCGAGAATATTACTGATGGATTAAAGTAACAAAATCAGCACAATAAAAAGGAAAAAAAAAAACAGTAAATTCGAGTCTCCTTAAGAAACAAAAGCCGAATGCTGAACATGGCTGCAAATAGTTTGAACCNTTTTTTTAATTTTATTAGACGAAACAAAGAAAATATGAGAACATTTCAAATAACGAAGAAAATTACTTTGCAATTAAATCTGCAGCCTACATTCTATAGTTTAGGAATACTTTGTACACCTACGCATAAGTGTGCAAAGAAGTATTAGGCTATTTACGAAGTCTTGCTCCTAATTTTTAACCAAATGACTAGATTTCGTAAAGATAATTTGCACAGTTTTAGTCCCCAAGTATGACGAACGCAATAAAGTAAGCTCTTTAAATCCATCTGAGGATATTCATTTCAGTACTTTTGGTATCATTACACCCTACGGAAATTTGATGTACTTTGGTGGCGCTTGCAACTTCATTCATGTACCGAACAAATGAAAATGTGAGGTTTATTAGGGAAATACATATAATACTAACAATCTGACTCCTACAGAAATGCGAATAAAAAGCACAGTGTAAACCAGTTTTGTGTAATTTTACACAAATGTATGTGCAGCAGAACCTCCAATAGACGTAGGTGTATTTTAACACCTGCATGTGTCATTGTTTTATAACTCCGCGTAAAAGTAAATTTACCCTAAAAATTAGTAAAACAACATGTACTCTGTACTACTTAATTTACATAGAATGGTGTAAAATTTAAATTTCTATGTAGTCGGAAATAAACAATAACATTCTTGTTTTTTTTTTCTCAGCAAGTAAATTTACACAGACTTTCCAATTTCACCACAGTGCATGTTTTTTTAACTCACGCATAAGTCAAATAACAATTCACTGTAGTTATAATAAACAAACATTTTCTGCACTTTTTTCACGGTTTTACCGAGTAATTGTACCGTCCGTATCATCTGTTTTACAACTGCGTCATATTAATTCACATACTATGTACGTGTGGTTTCACAATTTCCACATAATTGTACACCGCTCTGTAACTTGGCAGTTAAAAAAAGTTATAAAAAATGTGGATAACAATTGACTTCAAACATAGAATATGCAGTTATACGCAAACAGCAAGCATAACCCGTCAGCGGGAGTTAAGTGTCCCTTCTGAACACACAACTGAAGTTCGGAGTAGTTCTACTCCATACCACTAGATCGTTTGTTTTAAACAAATATAGTAGTTATTTTTTAATTCCGACGGACGTTAGTGTAAAATTACAAACGCTGCACTCGTTCTGGCAAATTACCCATAAAAGTGTGAAATTACAGAAAATTTCTATGTGTGGCCATATGTTGACATATGTTCTAGAATGTACTACAAGTTTACACATACGTGTAGATTATAAAATCACACTGGAAGATGTGCAACTACACTGACCTTGAGTTTTTATATAACCACGTAACAGTAAAATACACAATTTGAGGTTTTAGCACAGGCAGTGGGTGGGTTTGTGCATGTACTTCCACATGTGTTAATTAACAAAGGCATTATGTTTATAAAGCCACACATTCGTGTATTTTCACCAGAGATTATGAGCGTTTGTGTGAAATTACACTTATTGTGCTTGTTTTTACAGATTACACATTAAAAATGTAAAATCACCTAAAAAATTGGTATGTTTAAATTTTACATTTATGTTTTGCAGTGCGGATACTAACTGAAATGATGTCAATATATAGAATGTTTAAACATCATTCGTTTAAGGTAACATTCGTACGTGAAATTACTTCTCCTACAACTTTACTCGGAGTAAGCTGGCCCAGTGTCCCTTAATATACATGCAGTTATGGAGAGAAACATATTTTTCGAAATGCTGATTTAAAAAGTTTTCAGTTAACCGCGAGCCAACAATGTGTACACCCAAATATACGCGAAGATGTAGTTTTACGTTACACGGTTATGCAAAAAAAGTTTAAAGACAACTAGAACTCCTAATTATAGAGTATTGACAACGTTTAGAGTAGTGTTTCAATCCGGATTGAACCCGGAGTGGACTAAAGTAGGAATGGAGTAAGATAACCCAGCACATCCGCCAAGGTGGACTGGACTGTAGAATCCGGATCGAAAGATTACTCTGAACATTGCTGTCAGCAATGAACTGAGACTGAAAGCAAAACACGCAGAACGTAATTGTCAAGCTCTTTTAAACTGTTTGAAGTGGTTAAGTTGACTGTTAAATGTGCAGCAAAAAAAAAAAATCAGAGAAACGCGTGCGGAAATAGAGAGAAAAAGAGAAAAGAGACAAAGAATTTGCTGAAATATTTGCATCCATTACCACCAAACAAATAAGTGTTTTTTTTTTTTTAGCTTTACGTAACTAATTTGCTTTCTAGTTCAGCCAGTTGCCAATAGACTGATCTACGCATTTTTCGATCCTCTTTCAGTCTTGTTTACACGCCAGTCTCCGTTCGAAACTTTACCTTCAACTCCGAAGCCGAGAGATTTACTCAGGCAAGTGTAATATTATTCGTCCGTGATTTATACCCTACTTTCTGCTGAAGAATTCAAAGATAAAGTAGAAAGTAAGTCAAAGAAAATGTTGAATCGGCAAACCTACATTTTGCATGTAAAGTTCCCTTAGGAAAATATCAGCAAATAAGTTTCAGCAGACTTCGTACAAAACTTTCCTCTTCTACTTCCGTAAATTCACTTGCTTTTGAAAGGAAAATGGNGATTTACTTGCTTTGGAAAGGAAAATGGCTTTTGCGTAAGCTAGCTTGTTATGAATACAACAAAACCGTTGTTAGCTAGCTGATTATTTAATAAAGGAAAAAAGCACAGGTGATTAAAAGTACTGCAATAATTCTGATTGGGCGTATTATGCCTACTGGATATTCTGCGTTCAATATGAAAGAGTGCTCTCCCTATTTAGCCTAATTATTTTATAAATAACTTATGGATTTTTGCGTTGACGTAACAACCATTTCCTAGCATTATACTATGGTGCTAAAAAAAATCACTAGACATTGTTCCCTAGTTATGTCCAATATACAACATTACTTTCTGGAATGGTAAACCTCATTCGAGAATATTACTGATGGATTAAAGTAACAAAATCAGCACAATAAAAAGGAAAAAAAAACAGTAAATTCGAGTCTCCTTAAGAAACAAAAGCCGAATGCTGAACATGGCTGCAAATAGTTTGAACCGTTCATAAAATACTGAATATTTGTGAATTTAATTTCGGAGAATTTTCATAGCGAATTATTTAAAAATCTAAATTGAACAAACAAAACTTTTAATCCAGGGCTTTAAGTCATTTTATAACTATTATTGTTTCGTAAATTACGAGTGTAGCGTCTTTTACACACACTGGTAGGTAATATATTCAATTATTTACAAGTCCGTCCCACGTTGTAAAGTCGTCAAGTTACGTTTTATGTTGAATCATGGTAATTTGAGTAAGTAGATTTAGGTATAGTATGACTATCGTACTTTCTGTTAATGAGCCACGTCTCTCAAATGCATATCAAAACTTGAAGTTTGAATAAAGTCCCTAGATACCTAACTGCTGGCATGGACCAAGTTCTGTCCATAAGGGTTTGTTGGTTCTATAGGTAAGGTACAACACCATCAGTTCAAAAAGCCTCATCATATCAAGTATGGTTGTGCATTTAAACATGCACAAGCTTGGGCGTCTGCTCTAGTAATAGACATCACGCACATCAAACGTGGCCGTTTCGGTTGAATTATTACGTAAATGTATGTTATTCGCGCCAGAAATCCGTGTGTCAATTCTCCCAGCATGAGTGCGGGAGATGATGATGCGATTTCCAATGTTTTAATTCAGAGATGTTATTGGTTCCAAAAACAACATTTATCGGAATAAATTTGTTTCACTTAATTCTAAAAATTAAAATGTATTTACCAGTATTTGACAGCTGTAAACGATTGGAGCCCCGCACAGATACTAACAAGTCACTTATTTTATGCGAATTGGCTGAACTGAGCAGAGGCGATACGGAAACATCCTTCCATAAACACATGCAGCCAAACATAGTCTATTCGTGGTATTTTCACACCTCATGTACGACGTGTTTGGTTGTTTCCCAAGTATTCTATGTATAACAAGCGTTTTTACTATTATAATAAAAGTATTTAATTTTTGATTAAATTGAACTATTGCTTACATTTTGTCTATAAAATATAATATTTCATTTGTGATTTATATAAATTAAATCAAAGAGTAATAGTTCCTACGCAAAAAATATATTACACTAAGTGCGCAAGAATACGGAGCGCTGTCCTTTTGGTGTAATTTTTTAAACTTGGTTAAGCTTTGTTTGCACGAGGCGGAGGAATATCGTGGAAGTAGAACTTCAGCAGGGCTTCAGAAAAGTTGGAAGTTACCGCGAATGGATTACATGTGTCCATATAAATACACGCAGTAACGGAGAGTGATGTTTTTTTCTTCAAAGGTTCGTTTTGGAAGTGCTTACTTTACCGTGAAGAACCCATTGCAGTAAGTCAGGCCTTAGTGGCGGAGAGGGAGGAATTGTATTTTCCGTCCTTGCTACACACACACACACACACACACACACACACACACACACACACACACACACACACCCACACACCCACACATATCCATACACTTGAATACCAGGTTTTTGGTATGTTTATAATAATTCATTTTAGATACTTGTTTTTTCAAAGGAAAACACGGCAACTGGTATTTTATTTGTGTTACCTTACGACGGAATCCTATCTGTCTCGCGAAAGGCGATGCATTACTTCCGTGCTTTTGAAGTACACTTCTCTAACAAAACAAAACCTCGGCACTCGCGTCGCTCTCGACTTGCGTTCTCCATATTGGTCCAGGAGGACATCTCGACAGATCTCGTTCAGCGAACGAAATTATTTTTAAGGGCTGTGTAAAAGTTTCGCAGAGGGCGAATTTCCGAAACACAAAATCAAGAACACAGTTTGAACAACTTAACATATTTTAACCAAGTTATATTTACTGACAAGATATTTGAATGCTGGCAACTATCATATACAAAAAGAGCTGAGATATTCTAAAGTTTTCGATTTAAAAATTGCCAATCTTTGGCGAAAAATTAGGGATACTGATTACAAGAACATTAAATATGCCATAGTAATAATTTTAATACTAGAAACTTAAAATGGTCTACATCCCTATGATATTGAAACTATACACCGTGGAGAATTTATTTTAACAAGAGATTAAAGAAAATGAAATAAGGTAAAAATAAAGTAGGGTGTTTTGTTTAAAAAATTTTATATAGGTCTGTATAATAAAATTTAGAACATTTTAAAACAATTATTATTATATCGATTGATTTTGTTGTTTCCATACGCTACATTTCTATTTTTTAAAAATTCAACAGATTTTTTTATTATATGCATTGTATGAACTATTTCCGTATGTGATGGCTTTCGTAAATCAAATGGTCAATAAAGCAAACGTCATCGAAATATATCAACACTTTCAAACCCTCTCTAATGTTCAGTTTCGGGTGTTGCAAACAAAAACAAATGTATGATGCGTGATGTACTTAAGTCGGCACAACACTTGATTCGTTCTCACAGCCAATGAACTGTAGGTTTTATGTTAGGCTACAGTTATATCAATCAATTACGTTCTAGGTCAGTAAGATGGCTTGTAAACCATTTACCCACAAGTAGGATCATTGCTCATTGAGACTTGTTGTACTCAGTACAGACAAAAAATTACTCACACGTGCATAATGTACACAATTGTGTACTCTGGGTCTGAATGGCTTCAGCTAAAATTCAGTTCTTGAATTTATCTTTCAGAAATTCACGCGTAGCAAGATCTTTTCATAACTCTTAAGCCATTGAACGTGACCAAAAACAGCTATTTTAGACTCGAGCGAATTTACGGGAATTTTACGAGATGTCCTGCATGAAATGTTGCTATTTTTCCCCATCGATAAAATGATAACTATACTCGTTTGTTAACCCCACATAACGGCTACGAACGTCTGCAATCCTGCCCTTTGCACTTAGAGGTTATGGAAGAATTTGATGCGCGTGGCATAAACGTCCTTATCGCTTCCCNGAAGAATTTGATGCGCGTGGCATAAACGTCCTTATCGCTTCCCATGCTCCTGTGCCTCACACGCGCAGAATATTTTCGTGTATAGGGTGTTCACCGTAAACTGAGCACTTTTGAAAGCCCTGCTTGTGATCTATTTAAATACACATTATGTATTCTTCCGCCGNTGTTCACCGTAAACTGAGCACTTTTGAAAGCCCTGCTTGTGATCTATTTAAATACACATTATGTATTCTTCCGCCGTATGCAAAATTAACATCGCCATTGGCCTCATAATTTTATTCATCCGTCGGTCAAAGCGAAATTGCGAAATTGTTAGGAAAGTAAACATTGTATAAATCTGCTCATTTTTACACTTCAGTGCATTAAAAAAAAGGACAGGACGTTGAGGTGAGAGATTTGGGCGGCTCTTAGCAACGAGGTCTTGAGAACCGAAATATGGAAATAAAATGAAATCATTTCATTATTNATATGGAAATAAAATGAAATCATTTCATTATTAACAACTTGTTAACTAGCCCTTTCTATTCGACGTTAAGATATGGAACTACTTTCCCTCCATCGTTACCAACATTACTGGTCGCATGTCATACAGTGCGCCCGTTAAGGCACCCGTCTACCTGGCGCTTGAACTGCGTTGCAGAGTCTTCCAAATACACGTTTTTCAACGAAACTATTAAGCGTNTAACAACTTGTTAACTAGCCCTTTCTATTCGACGTTAAGATATGGAACTACTTTCCCTCCATCGTTACCAACATTTCTGGTCGCATGTCATACAGTGCGCCCGTTAAGGCACCCGTCTACCTGGCGCTTGAACTGCTTTGCAGAGTGTTCCAAATACACGTTTTTCAACGAAACTATTAAGCGTGCGTCCAACGTGCTGATCTACGAAAAGAACACACACTTCAGACGAGAGCTGTATAGTACTTTCAAAATATCACGTACGTTAGAAACATCAATTCAGAGTTCTCAAAACCCGCTAAAAACGGCCTTTCCAAGGCGCCGTAGCTCAAAATGCACGCATCAGATACATACAAAACTACTGTAGGCGCCTGCACTGAACCTTCCTAAAGACTTCCCACTAATAAAATAATATGGTCACCGCTGAAAGTCCCATAGGTACACGCAGCACGACGAGAACACTGCACGCCAGTTCAGAACCTTGCGCTTAGCGGCGATGGCGTACTTGATGTGCGTGGCAGTGTCGCCTTTATCGCTCCCGCGCTTCTCGGCCTAACGCGGGAAAAAGTTCCAGGTAGACGGGCGCCTTAATACGTATGCAGATAGGTGCAGTGCATTTTTACTTAGGTTGATCTCAAAAGTGCACACTTTATCGTGAACAACCTTTGGGTGGGTGGTANTAGGTGCAGTGCATTTTTACTTAGGTTGATCTCAAAAGTGCACACTTTATCGTGAACAACCTTTGGGTGGGTGGTACACTTTGGCTTCGTCCACGCCATTGTGACCTTCAAAGCGACTAACAACGAGAAGGAGAAGAGCGCATCGTTAGGTGTTGAACGGCGTCTGCTTTTAAGTCGGTGCAGCAAACACGTTGTCCTCGGAGGCGCTGAAACCACCTGTGGCGGTGAGAACTTATGAAAACCGGTTGTAAAGAGTCACGTCGTGAGAAACGTGAAAACGGGTTTTTTTTNACCTGTGGCGGTGAGAACTTATGAAAACCGGTTGTAAAGAGTCACGTCGTGAGAAACGTGAAAACGGGTTTTTTTTAAACCCTTTCAGTCACAGTGTCCTGTATATGGGACGTTGCATGTGAAGTGGCTTTAATGGTCTGCGCTGTATACAGTAGAACACACCGTCCAATGATAAAGGTTCCCTACGTTTGGGAAACATCATTCACTGTTGAAACTATATTCCTTATCCTTACAAAGAGCTGCTGCCAGTATGATNTTGAAGCGGAAGTCTCGCATGGGTTTGGCGGGAGAAGGAAAGATTGTCGCGCATTCTGGTGGCGACGCCAGATTTGTTTCTCGCTTGCATAAGGGTGCTGACCTCACTCACTGTTTCCCTTTCATATGAGACCCTACACAATTTGTAAGCGCTTAAAGCATTAAGCTATACAATTTTCGTTTAACATGAATTTTTGTTGCGTAGTTCTTGAGAAAAAAAAATCGAAATGAATGTTTGGATGTTTCTGTGATAAGAAAAGGTAGGGCATTTACCAAGCTGAAATAATGTTGACATAAAAAAACTTCTGAAATTTGAACATGCCATTGACGAATTTATACTTGAAAATATCAAGCCATTTCATGGACGTAAATTATATCAATTTATTCGTGAATTCACACACGTAAAAAACGTTGACTGAAATGTTTTCATAGAAAAGATAGCATGTCTTTAAGTAGCTAAGAAATGTTAACCAAAATATTTGAGTTCGGTAAATCCTATAATTTTTTCCAAGCAAAAATTTAAGTAATTATTTTATAGCGAATTATTAAAAAAATTAAAAAGAACAACCAAAAATTTCAATCCTTCTCTTATAGCCATTTTACCGCTCTTATTGTTTCGTTAATTATGAGTGTAATGTTTTGTGAACCCACAGACGCTAGCACGCCGGAAGAATATTAAACTATTTACAAGTCAGTCCCACGTTGAAAAACCTTCAAGTAGTGTTTTATATTGAATTTGGAATTTCATGTCAGTAGAGTTATGTCTAGTACGACTTCGTACTTTCTGTACGTAAGCCACATTTCTCAAGCTCTTCTTCATATTCTTATTTTACTTGAGCTATCTCAAAGTAAAGCGCGGAAATAAATTTGGTTTGACAGATATATATTCTGTAGTAACAGTTAACCTGACCAGGAAAACATTTGCTCACTTTTAACGCGAGCGAGAATGAATGCTTTTCGATCTCACGCTGAGTGTAGTGTTTCGAGTGAACAAAATAATGTGAGCTGAAAGGTGCGCAATACCCTTTACTTCGGAACGCAGATGGCGAGAAAGGGGGAGAGGGGTACTCTCCAAGGATGCCGCGAGAGGTCGAGAATCATCTCGAACACATTCCTCGCCACGCAAATAACCCGGACATTTACACAGACACGCCAAGGCCGTTCGTCGGCTGCGTGTGTGTTTCTCTCTTTATCTTCCGTTCCGCTCTTTCCGGCAAAAGTAATTGCCCGAGAAATCTGCCTTATTTTTTTTTTTTCAATTCCCCACTCGACGTTTTGCTACTAGTGTGCAGAAAGGATCCGGGGCGTGATTCAGTTTTCTTCTGCTGTGGGGGAAAATCTGCGTTTTGTAAAGGGAATTCTTCTGGCCCTTACGCGCTTTCTAGACAAGAAGCGCGAACAGATGTCGAAAGCAGTTCGTTTCCCGAAATATCTCGCTACAGGGAGTGGGTGTAATAAGATAATGCAATTTCGCTATTTGTTCTCTAATTGAATTTCGTTACAATCTCCCTGTGAATTTTTTCGTTGAATATTNGTTCGTTTCCCGAAATATCTCGCTACAGGGAGTGGGTGTAATAAGATAATGCAATTTCGCTATTTGTTCTCTAATTTAATTTCGTTACAATCTCCCTGTGAATTTTTTCGTTGAATATTTTTTGTGACCACCTGAATCACGAATCAGAGGCTGGCGACGTCTTTCCATCGAGGTCGCTGAGGTGTTGCATAACTAAAGTCTGTTCACGTTAAAGCGAGCACTTACGAAAACAACCTCAGAGAAAATAATCACTGTCTATAACTACAATCAACACTGTTAACAATGTCCATATACTTACGGAGATTTTTACGGAATGTACAGTAAATATACGGAAACGCAATCCGCAGCGACGATTAAACGGAGTTAGATCCGTAAATACAAAATACGGAAATTCTACGTATTTGTATAGCTTCGGGTTTCGGGGACGAACATTGCCGAGTCTACGCGAAGCTTTCTTCGTCGTCGTAACCAGAAAAGTATCGTTTCTGCTGCAGTTAAGGTTATCCACGCCACCAAGACCTATTCTTTTAAATATTAAAAAGTATCATCAGGCACCTGTAACATTTAGCAACACTTAAAATACACTGCCTTTAATAGAAACTGAACAAATTTCTTATGTTACTCTATTAGAAATATATATATTATACCACAGACATCATGTGAGAGTTGTAGGTGAGTTATTTGAGTATTTTTGACTCTGGTTCAAATCTTGCTCAAGTTTTAAATATTTGAACTTTTTAAATATATTTTTATACACGGTATAATGCCCACATAACGATAATTAAAGACTTTTCCATTATATANTTTGAACTTTTTAAATATATTTTTATACACGGTATAATGCCCACATAACGATAATTAAAGACTTTTCCATTATATATTTGTATTTTAAACTGTAAATACAAAAAAAACTGCCTGGTAAATCAACAGAGGTGTTCTGTAAATTTTATGGAAAGTCAGTTTTTGAAAACAAACGAGTCCGTTATTTTACGGAGAGTATACGGACACTGGCATGCAGGTTCCTANTCCGTTATTTTACGGAGAGTATACGGACACTGGCATGCAGGTTCCTAATAAAGATGGCAGCGAATTATTAAAGTAGTTCTTAAAACCTGAAGTTTTATTGCGAGTTAAATGTTATAATTTATGGTAGTTAAATATATTATTTCTTGATTTATACTTTTTTTCAGCAGAAAATTCTATATAAGTAACGTATTTCAACTACTAACAAATTCAGGGTTTCTTTTGGGTAACGCATGGATAAAGTTAGTCGGCCCGTGGCAAAGTTAATTATATATTTGGCAGACGGATACAAATTGAGAAGAAAACTAGATCCTTAGCTGGATTTTTTTCAAAGTGCACAGTTGACAGTCAGCAGCCTGCACCACGAGGGTACAGGTTGGAATCCGAAAGGTCACGCATGTGTGTCTTTTGTAATTGTGACGTCACGTTCAGCCTGGATTTACCCCTAATGGCCTGCCGAATTCGCGTTGATGTGTCGCACCAAGAAAGACGTCGCAGATGTGTACGCACTCGAGTGGCGCACCGAGCGAGGCGAAGGCGCAGCGGTAACTCACCGGACTCGCATTCGAGAGGACCCGGATTCGATTCCCGGCGTCCGGGATCTCGGCTTTCCCACGGTTTCCGAAATCGCTCCAAGCGAATGCTGGATTGGGTCCTTAACAAAAGCCGAGGCTGATTCCTTCCCGTTACTTCCCCCAAACTCTCTTCCCCGAACAACTTTCTCCGTCTCTAATGACCTCGCTGTCGACGACACGTTAAGGCGCCCGTCTACCTGGAACTTTTTCCCACGT